>CBVK0103598075.1:0-27405 GCA_900067695.1 Picea abies | reverse complement strand
CACAAGAACCAGCAGGACCTTCCAAAATTAAAATTGAACCCTGGCCTACAACAATTGTCAAATCTGAAGCCCTTGTTTTTGTTAATAAAGCTGTACAAACACTGCCAATTGATGAATGTGCCCCTCCTAGCCAGATCAACACCCACACCTTTGTGAAACAAGCCACTCAGACCCTACCTCAGCCTACCACTTGCAATGTTAAAACACAAACTCAACCATGGGATGAACAGGCAATAATAGACAAATGCAAAAAAGAGTCTGTTGTTACACAGGGCAAAAGCCTACAGGAACACAGACTAATCTGGCTAAACCATATCTATTCAAACTGGGAATCTTTGGAGAAAACATGCCAGGAATCTCGTGCCTATAAGAAACATAATAAAGAGCTAAAAGGCATATTTCTCCTGATATTTGACTTGGCACAAAAGTTGTTGGCTGCAAGGAAACCATCCTACAACTACTCTGTGTTCCTCATGGAACGACTTACATTGTTTCAGATTAAATCAATCAAAGAAGGCAGACCCCATGCAGTGGTAAATCCAACAGATTTTGTTAAAACCTTTGCAGAAGCCTTTGCTATGGATCAACACCTCCTCTGTGAGGTATATTTTCATAATGAGGCCATCCCTGAGAACTGACAGCTTAACCTTAACCCTCTTGTCAGTGACATCCAGATTCGTGCACTCACCTCTTTCCTTAACAATCAGATTATATGGCAGGATGACTTCCTAGCTACCAAGCATAACGAGGATAACCACCTTCTTTGGATATGGCCAGAACCACAAAATGTTGCCACCTTTGTTATAGAGTATTATCAATTTTTGAAGAAACCAGAGATGACTCAACACATTCGACAACTACAGACAACAGTGCTTCAGGACTGTCAACAGTTCATTAAATCTACAGAGATTGCTACCCTACAATCAAATAACATGTTTTGGCAACAATCTGCTGAGAAAAGACAGGAACACAATCCCTTTAGCCCCACTAATATTGAGACAACAATTTCCAGGGTACCTAGCTACATCAAGTGTGTTCAGCAATGTGCTGAAAGCTGGATAGGTTATCAGTTTCATTTTCCTATCTTGTGGATGCCAGTAGAGAAATATCAAGTTCATTATAAGTTGCCCAAGAAGGCCGAAACAATAGTTTGGCAAAGGCTACAACGCGTTCAAGGATTCAGAGCTCCAACAGACAACACTTTCCATAGCTACTGCTTAAGTAACTTGCACGCTCAAAGTCAGTATCCAGATTCTGATTCAGATTAAAGTTGCCTGAGGACATGCAACATTTTAAGTTGGGGGGGATGTTAGGACCCTACAATGTACCTTTTTGCTCACACTTTTTGCTACCATTACATCCTTTTTCCATTCACATTTAAACTTATATTATCACCTTACCCTATCTCTCCAAAGGTATATAACGTCTCTTCTCTTTACTATATGTTTAATCTATTTTGCATATAATTTTACATCACTCTCGTACTTAACCATTGATTAGAAATATATAAGTGTTGAAACAATTCGAACTGCAGATTAGCATTCAGGCCTGTTGCTGAAACAATCAAAGCACACAAACCCTATGGCTGAAACATTCTGTGGTCTACGATGATGAAACAACAACTCACACAAGAAGAAGCTGCTACACTCTCCATGGTCTACGATGCTGAAACAACAACTCACACAAGAAGAAGCTGCTACACTCTCCGTGGTCTACGATGCTGAAACAACAACTCACACAAAATTTGTTACACTCTCTGTGGTCTACAATGCCGAAACAACAACACAAAGTTGTTACACTAACCACGTTGTTGAAACAGTCAGAATGCAAATCCTGTTGATGAAACAACCTGTGATTTGCGATGCTGAAATAGCATACAACAATAAAGAAGATAAATATAGAAGTTGTTACTCCAGCCGCACGAGCAACACCTCACTCAGCACCTTTTCAACTATTGTAATAGCATTATGTTACAAGAGACCAGGATATCTTATTCCAGTATAGAGATTTGATCTGACTAAGAATAGGATTCAGATATACACATGTAATTTGATGATCAAATTGTATAGAGAGGATTCTCCTCTTCAAATAAGGGGAAATCATCATTAGAAAGGATCATCTTATTTTTGGCTAAGAAAGGATTTATAGAGAAGGACGTGTTTTACTTCAGTTTGTAATATGATACAGATGACAGATGAATAAAATATTGTTCTGAGCATTTCTCTCTAGTTCCTTTCATTTCAGGGGAATCTTGTGAGAAGGGAGGGCCCACCTTCTTCACAAGAGTCACCCATTAGCTCTGTAGTGTGTTAATGTTATTTCTGTTCATGCCTTGATTAAATTATGTTTTGCTGAAACACTACTTTACTGAACTCTGCTTTGCTGAAACTCTGCTTTACTGGTTGTTACATTATTTTCATATGATTCATGCTTGGGTAACTGTTAATCATTCTAGTTAGCATTCCTGTTTGGTGAATTTATGAAAGTGCGATCATCAGGGATAGGTGTTGAAGATTCCTTCTTGGGGAATAGGGTCATGTTCTCTGTTAAGAGATAATTAGTCTTCAGTGTGTGTCAATCATTTCAGTTAGCAATGAGTTCATGACAGTGTGATGATCAAAAACAGGTGTTGAAGATTCCTGCTTGGGGAATAGGGTCTTGTTCTCTATTAAGAGATAGTTAGCCTTCAGTGTGTGTCAATCATTTCAGTTAGCAATGAGTTCATGAAAGTGTGATGATTGGAAACAGGTGCTGAAGATTCCTACTTGGGGAATAAGGTCATGTTCTTTGTTACAGAATAGTTGGTCTTTCCTATTGCAGCATCTTATTGTTATTTTCTTAAATGTAATCTAGGATTCTTTAGATAATTATTTCTTTAAACTTGAACTCTGCAATAGGTAGGTTGTTTTCCTGTAATTCAAAGTAGAACTTCAGTTTATTCAAGGCAAAGTGTGATTAATGTATTTTTACTACAACTGTAGATTTCTTTTGAGATTGAGCATATACAGTGCGTGATTACCTTTGAAATAAACAGACTTCCCTGGGTTGTCAATTTATGTAGCACTTGATTGTTTAGTTAAATAAGCAATTATAGTGACCAACATAAATCAAGGTCAATAGTGTATGAAGAGGAAAACTCTTCATTACCCAGGAGAGAATATGCATTTGTAGGCTTACAATCATGTGAATAAACAAAGCATAGGATGATCCCCTTTACATGCAAAGGGAAATATAGAAACAAGCTGAGAAAGAAGAACAATAGTTCATAGAGAAAGCTATTGAGCTGATACCTGGTTTTTCCCTTCCGTGCTTTCATTTTTATGTCAATAGGATCATGGATGATTTTAAGGATGGAATTTTATTTTAATATGTAGAAACCTTGGCGAATCTTACTAATCCTTCATATGCCAACTATAAATGATTGGCGATACTTTACTAAACGTATTCAAATTTCTAAGAATTTTATATAGTTTGTATAAAATTTTGGCCATTTTAAGGTAAAATAATTTTATCATAAAGAATTTGGGTGAATCATTTTTAGAATAAAGAATCTTTTTTTGGGAAAAAACATGGAAACATAGCCCATGAGCGAAATTTATCCCCTAAAATCATCCCTGATTATAGGATTTTTCCTCCAGTGGATTCTTAGATTGTGGAGTCACCAAGTGAATGATATGTAGTCTGATATATGTTCACTTTGTTTTCACCATCAAGTAGAGAATCTGATCGATGTCGTTTTCCCAGGGAAGGTTACTTTGTTCTTTTTGTTCCTTGGCAATGACGCCAAAAGATGTCAGCGCTAGAAGTTGACTCTTGACTGTTAAAGAGTCAACCCTAGCACACCTTGTTTCAAAATTTTTAAATAAAATAGTTTTAGAGAGGAGGGGGGATCACACTTTGGATCTCAATGCACCTTAATGAATGAGCTATTAAAACCACTTCCCTATGTGCAACAAACCAGGTAAATAAAACCTCAGTTTGAGTAAAAAGAGAGTATGAGATATGATTAAGGATAATTAATGGAAAAAAACTAACAATCATCAAAGAGCATATGTTATTTAACATACTTGACCAGTAGAATAATAAACCTACACTCGAAAATCCTTTCTGAACAAGATTTAAAAGACTCAAACACACATCTAGCAAAGATTGCACTATACAAAATAGAGAAACCTTCTCGGCACATACATATAGTCATGTGAGTATATAACAGTAATGATATGTTCAAGATGAGGAAATAGAAGTGATAAAAAAAATATGAGAGATACACACCAAGAATCAAATTTATTAACAACTGAAATCTTTACATAGGTAGGATGGATCAAAATAGTCTTATAATTAGACCCTTTTAGCCAAAACATGGATCCCCATCTCTCCCTCAGTCCCTCGGAATAAATCCTCCCTTTTTCTTGTGTTTTTCACCACAATATATATCAATTGCATAGTACATTTGAGATCCAAAAGTTAAGGGGGTCAAAATCCACCCTTAGCTAAAGATAGAAACAAATTACAACACTTTCGGGATAAGAAATCTGCAAAATCAGGTAGGTTCCTACTTTCTAGGAGTTGGTTTTTGACCCACTAGAAATGTGCAAAGATATGAGGGAGAAATATCTGATCCCCAACCTCAAAATCATATTTTGAGATGAGCTGACCTGATTAATTTGGATATCTATCTTCACGAATTTCAAAAAAAAATCTAGAATTTTGCAGCAACAAAATATTGGCAAAAACTAGAAACACGGGTCTCAAAGATCATTGCATATTTTCCAAATCATGATAGATGTTGTTAACTCTCTGTAATTTCTCAGTCTGAGGGAGAAATTGACAGAGGTAACTATTTCAACCGCTTGGAGTCTTGGATCTAGCCCTCCAAGACTCAGAGAGGGCTCTCTCTATTCGCTTTAACTTTGTTTGTATGGGATAGATGTTAGGCTAGCTATGAAAGTATGGGGTTGGGGTTTTTGAAATATTTAGATGAGGGTTTGGTTGACAAGTTGCTCAGATCACCATTGGGTTATGGGGTCTATTTATAAGGTAAGGATCAGCTCAGATCTAGAGGTAGATGTCTCCACGGAGAAGGATAGTAACAACTGTTGGATCGTCTTAGATTTAGTGTGGATGAATGGGGTGAAAAGGGAGAGATCCACTGAACAGAGGAGTAGTTAAGAATTCCTTTGTAAATCTTCATATGAATAATATATAGATTATTGAAAAATTGGACAAAGAGTATGCATACATAAATTCTTCTCCATTACTTTCTTTCAATAATAAGAAATGAAAGTACATGAATGATAGCAAAAAGATAACTGAAAACAGAAAAGGAACACACCACCAATGCTCCTACACAAAAATCTTGTAAATGCACTCCTCTATTATTGGTTGATCATTCAAATATTACAGACAAAACCTCCTGGAATAGCAAGGCCCATAGTCTAGCAAAAGGAAAAACTTCCTTCCAGGTAGAACCCCCCCTTCATCTTTTACATGTGCCTATATAGAAAAAATGCCTCAGCCTTCAAAAAACTTGAGCTCTATCTCTGCTTTCTTAAAAAAGAAAACAGTTACAATAATCTCAACACCTGTAAATTGTCTCCTAAAACAAGAAAAATAGTAAATTAAAGGAAAACTAAATTTGGAAACTATTGCTTGGTTGTCATGAATTTGCTGGAAGGTTGTTGATGCCTATCCCTCAAATTATGGAACACTTGTCCCTTTGACTGTTGGTCTTCTGTTTGGGAAAATGAGATACTCTGCCACCTCCTTCCAAGTGTTATGCTCTATTATTATTATTCGTTCTCCATAGAAATCATACTATGGCCTTCCTACACGACCAAGCATCTACATAATACCTAACGGACTGAGTTCATTCCATGCACCTTTCTCAGGATTGTAAATTTGAGTTCCTTTTATAATAATGGTATGAGCAGGAAGATTTAATCCCCATGCAAGAGTAGCAGTAGGCACCAAAACTTGAATATGGCCATCAACAAAAAGGTCTTCTACCAAAGTTTGATCTGCTCTGGCCATCCCTGCATGATGGGTTGCAAAGCCATATGGCAATAGGTCTCTCATATCATTGTTTTTCACTGATTCGGTCTCTATTTGCAAAATTTCTCAGCTGGCACTATCTTCCTTCAGAAAGAGTTCAAGTGTGTCATTTGAAAGAGTTGCATCTCTTATAGCACATGATGTCTTTGTTGTTTCTTTCCTGGAATGCAGAAAGACCAAAACTTGATGCTTGCCAGCAACCAACATCACCTTTTGATAACACACATCATTCATCAACTGAAACCTCTAGAGTGGCTTCTTGATAGTGATCTCAATATATTGTTGAGCCAACGGGCAAGGCCTGTAACTGTTATCAAAATAGAACAGCCCATATGACTTAACCCTCAAAAATAGGGCAACATCCTCATAGTTTGGAAGTGTTGCAGACAATCCCACCAATCGAATCATTTCCTGAGTAGTCTCAATTTGCCTAACTGTCCTGGACACAATGATTTCTAGCACTGGTCCTCTATTATCATGTGAAAGATGAATCTCATCAATAATTAAAAGATTCACAAGTTGGGTACATGTCCTATCCCCAGACTTTCTAGTAATAATTTCCCATTTTTCGGGAGTGGTGACAATTATCTAGGTTTCCTCTATCTGCTAACAAGACATTGATTGATCTCATGTAAGTTCTTTAAAAGATATTCCATAAGACTGCAGCTGGTTAGACAAGTTCCCAATCATTTCTGTAACCAATGCTTTCATAGGTGCAACATAAACAACTTTGAATTTGCTCAAATCAACAGAACCATTTGCACCCTTATTTAGAGCAATCTGTTGAAGTATGGTTAACATGGCAACATTAGTCTTCCCAACACCTGTGGGTGCACACAAGAGCAAATTCTCAAGTGTAAATAGGGCAGTTTCATATACCTTTCTCTGCACTCTATTGAGTTGCTTCATCCCAGAAAATGCAGGTTGTGCCCAATCTGGCATATCTGATATCTTCACAAGTTCCTCTCCTTCAGCAAGTGGTTTCACCTTTGATTAATATTTAGAGGAAAATAACGATGATCCCTAATCCACTTTGAAAAAATTGGATACACTACAATTCCAATAGTAGGACGAATAGCAATAGGCACTTCTAGATATGTTTCACGAGATTTCGTCACTCAAGCAACTTCTGGTGCAAAATCTTCAACATGATTTTTCTTGAAATACAGCCTTTGCAAGACCTTCCTTGAAGGGCTCTAGAAAGTACCCTTCTTTATTTGTTTGTATAACGATCGCAATCCATCTTTAAAAGATGTAAAATACCAACATGCGTAATAATAATGGAGAAAAGACAAGGTAGTTTCCTAAGTCAGAGGGTAAACACATTCTTCAAAATTTCTATTCCTGGACCGCGCAATTTGACACACGATTTCCCTTTATGCATGCGCACTTTCCCTGCATTTGACACCTGAGTTTGCTAGGTATTTTGTTTTCCACCTGTGGATTTGATCTTAGAATTTTGATTGTCCTATTGCTTGGCACCTTACGTTTGGGTGTTGGCTTACATGTTTGTTGTTGGCTTGTGAAATGGTGCTTGGTTGGCTTGGTTTGACTCGTGGACTTGGATATTCCCCCCTAGACTTAGTGGAACTTTGGCCCTGCGTGGCTCGCTAGGCGCTTACTAAGATCGCGTTGTGGTCTTGTGCAGGTGCTGGAGCACAGAGCAGGAGTGTAAACTGGGCCTCCTGGCTAAGTTCTGATGAAAAACACATAAAACAAAACTGAAATTTAGGGCAGAAGCTCGAAAACCAATAAAATGCAATGAAAACTAAAGAATCTGCCCCATGATGTGTCCACGGGATAGAAAAATCAGAAAAATTCCAGAATTCCTGAGAAATGATAGAAATGAAAAGGCCAGGATGATGAATATGAAGATCAGAGAGCCATTTATTAATCTAGCTACAGGCTTTCAGTCGCTAGGGGTACACAAAAATTGGGTTCTAAGCGACCGAAGGCTCTCTCTTTTGGTAGCTAACATAACATGAAACTCTACTCTTTAACGACCAAAAACAAAAACTCCCGTGTGATAATAGCTAAGGCAAATTGAGATATTTTTACCGCTTTTACATATTTTTTGTGCATCGTGAGCAAAAGCGTAATGCCTAAAATAGATGACAATCAGAATATTGATTTCCCTATAAATTATAGGGTCCTAACAGATGTGTGAAAAATGAGAGAGTTTTTTGTATATGAGATTATTATTGACAAACAATTCTTTCATTTTACCAAAATACATCTCCATATTTGTGGAAACAGTGCCCAAAGATAATAACTAAAAATAGGAAATTCCAAAATTTTAAAATATGAAAAATGAGTTGAAAAGATCTGTCTGTATCTCTCAAACCATGATACCTGTGTGAGAACTGAAACATGTTTTTTTATATGAATTCGTTCTTGATAAAAAAATATTTCATTTTTTCAAAATACCTCTCCATATGGTTAGAGTAAGAGTTTGAAATTGACTACAAAAACAGTCATTTCCAAAAAAATCTCGTGTTTTCTGTGTGGAGAGCTGCGGGAATTTCCTGTAGCCACATACCAAAAACCAATTTTGAACATTTTTACTATTTCCTTGCCTAGGTTAAAGCTAATAATAAAAAAATGAGGAATGGTAACTTAAATACAAGGAAACAAAAATGTTCTTCCATTATCAGTCATCTTTCAGTCAAAATTTAAGATTTTCATTGAAGGTGAAATTCTCAAATTGCAAACTCTTCTTGAAAAACTGATGTAGTTGCTTTTTCCAACAAATCCAAATTGTTCCTTCTTATCTTCTTGGTTTGAGAATGAGTTTTTATTCTCTTGAGCTTATCCCCTTCATATATGATCATAGGGTTTGGCCTTTCTTATTCTTTTTACTCCATTTTCTTGCAGAAGCTTTGTCTTTTCCTGACCCATCCAACACCAAAATACAAAACCCTAAGAAATACTTAAGAGATGCCTCTATCAAGAATCTAATCATAGTTTTGGGATGAAATCCTGGAAATATTTTTGTCAATTACTTGGTGTTTGAAGTTATTTGATGGCATTGGAAATGGGTGTTTAAAATAAGTGATAGGAGTAGCACAATAAAATAGGCAAGCATATGGAGAAAAATAGAATAGTTGTGGTGCTACTTTAGTGAATTTTGTTATCGGGGTCTGGAACTTCTTGTAGCACCTTTTGAGGTCACAATTTGACACTGCAAATATTGATAGTAACACTCCCTACTATATCTTGAGGGATAAATCCCTCTGAACTCTGGTTCCCTTTGAGTTGGTACTTAGTGGGGCCATCCGCCTCACCATTGGTGGAGCCACTTGGTCCTCCTCATAACTATGAATTTATGAGAATCTATGAGGTCTTTTGCTCTCCCTGAAAGTATCATGGGGAGTTGCATCTTACTACATCCTGCAAAGTATCACAAAGCCATCATGGCCTCTACCTAGTCACTACAACGTCTCCAGGTAAATCCACTACCCCTTTTGGCTCTACTGACTCTTTGTGATGATATAAAGAGTGAACAAATGAACTAGGGTGATCTATACGGTCATCCTTCAGAGCCTCTTGATCCTCACTATCAACCTCCATATGAGACACTATGTATCCCACAAGGTATCCTTATTTTCAGAATATTCTAACTTCGTCCTCTTCTCCTTCAATGTATGGATGTATAATGTCATGTATATAACTTCTTGGCTAGATAATCTGCTCCATATCTCAAACTAGAGACCATCTCATCTGTTTCCTCCTACAACCATCACTATAACTCCCTCTCAGAGCTATCACCTTTGACCTGCCCAGAACAAGAACAATATCAAGAACAAGAATAAGAATAAGTACAAGAAAAAGAAAAAGTACAACCATTAATATAGCTCTTTCTTGGAGCTATCACCTGTGACCTACTTGGAACAAGAGAAAGAGTAAGAAACAAGAAAACACTTTTCTAGTGTTCTAACCAATTATTCCTCCATTGTAACTTTCCTAGAACAAAAAACAAGAGTAAGAACAAGAACACTTCTCCAATGTTGTTACCAATCATTCCTCCATGGTAACCTACTCGAAACAAAATAAGAACATATCCATGGTAATCTCCATGGAATTTACAAGGTAACTTGTCTGGGACAAAGACAACAACCAAGAACATCTCCTAGAAGAGATTAATTTAATTTTGTAAATAAGTGCATCATTAGTAATAAACAATGATAATTTACATAATGATCATCATACTAACAATATTCAAGTGTTACTGGACATTTGATAGAAAAAATAATCAACAATAATATACCTCTTAAGACTATTGTCCCATTTACAACATTTACTTGAGATGCAACAATATAAAATGTCAAACGGGATATGCAAACCTGGAGTCTTATTGTTGTTGTCCAATTTTATTTTGAGTTGTCATATACTATAGGAGACATCACCACTACTGCCTCCAACTCTTTATCTTCCTCTGAGTACATTAGATCTAAGATACCTTTGGATCTATTGTCATGGCTTGAACAAACTTCCTTTTTCCAAGTGTACATCTTCTGAGAACACCCTCATGATATAACTAATATACAAGTGCATACCTTTGAAATTTGTAGCACCATCCAACTTGTCTTCTAATATGAGATAGTACATGATATCAACAAGAAGAAGTCAGAAATCTAAATAAGAAGGTTCAATACCAGGTAAAATGTTAATAGACTAAAAAAACCTTAAAGTTTCAATTTTGACTAATTGTGAGTCTGAGAAGTATAGTAGGTGCGCTATGTAAAGGTGAGTTGGTCTATACTAAAATTATTCCCAACTCAGTCCAATCATTTGCTCAGTGATCTTTACAGAATGTTGTTGCAACTGCCCTAGTGAGTTTTAGGGTGAAATTTCAACTTTCACCAAATTATAGTCTGAGAGGTACAGTGAATGCATTGGAGCAAGGAGAGTTGATATGTGGTGGATTTAGTCCCAATGAATCTATAATAATTGATCAACGAGCTTGAAAAAAAAACTGTGCACTGACAAATTTCATGTGTAGTGGAAAATCTCAACAATGTGGTCTTCCATTTTTTCTCTCTATCTTCCTTCTAGTGATTATACCGTTATGAATGTAACCTGGCTTTGATCCCATGTTGATTTTTCTAATTTTCATATTTTATAATGATTACCTTATGATTTCAAACATATTTTAATTCCATTGTTATCATATATTAATTACACATTGAAAATTGCAATTGAAATAAAGTTGCAACATAAATAACAAAATCACGGAGAAATAGCCATGCACAATAGACACAAAATTGGTCCTGGGAAAACCCGAACTAGGGAGAAAAAACCCATCAAAATTTTCTCTAGAAGAAATTCAATCCAAGTTCATGAATACATCACCAAACAAATGAAGATTTCCAAGCACATAGAAAGTTGTGCCTTCATGAGGAAGATCCTTCAAGTATGGCACACCACTAGAACAAGATAATGCACCGTAAAAATGGAACAACTAGCAACTGCAACTGACGAATTGCATGAAGCAACTAGGCAATGCGCACTAGAAGTAAAGAGTCGATGAGATGTGTAATAATGAAATAATCCAACCTTTATTTATACTAGTCAAGTCACCTTATTTTACTGGCAGGGCCGACTTGTCATTTTTGTCCTTTGACTTTATTTTCTTTTTTTTGTTACTTTTACAAGCGTTTATTCAATGCTAAGTGTGAGACAAATGTGTGATCAAGGACACACACTTATATTCAATTCAAAATAATTTGAAATAAGGAAAGAGGGATCAGGTATACTAGTGGAAAAAATGATAAGGACTCCAAACAACATATACATATTGAATGAGATCAAAGAAGAAAGATGTTGTTTGTGAAAATAAGATGAAATTTGGTTTTGGCATAGGATAATGGGCCATATACACTTTTATAATCTTGTTAAGATAGGAAAGAAGCAATATATAAGAGAAATACCATAATTTACAAAGTCAACAGATATTATATGCAAGAATTGTCGACATGGAAACAAACAAAAGTTGAATTCAAGACAAAGGAATACTCTATGAAAAAACCATTGGAGATTGTACACATTGATTTATGTGGTCCCACTAGAGAAAAGTTGAATGACTCCAAGCTCAGTAATATCTTTTGGGGGAAAATAGTGCATACAACCATTCATATATTGAACATGGTATTGATCATAAGGAATAGTGATAAGACTCCATATGAGTTATGGAAAGGAAGACCAACCAATGTCAAACACTTTTGAGTGTTTGGAAGCAAATGTTATATAAAAAGGGAAGACAAGCGAATTGGAAAATTTTACTCCCGGGTGGATGAAGGCATATTTGTTGGGTACTCATGAAAAAACAAAGTATATAAGTGCTACAATTTAAGACTCGACAAGATAGTGGAAAGCATCAATGTAAAATTTTATGAAACAAACTTGCTAAATACCAAGAAGGAAAGAAGAAATTAAAAAATCTTTAAATAATAGGAAAATGAAGAACTAAAGCAAGAAGAAGATGAATAAGAAGAAGAACAACAACAAGAGAAGCAACCACAAGCATAGCAAGAACAAAAAAACCAACAAGATTTTTAGACACCTTCTAGGACACCTAACCTCCAGCTTCATAAGAATCATCCACCAGAATGAATCATTGGAGATAAAAGTGCCAGATTAGAAACTAGAAGAAGAAAGCAAGAACAAACACCTAAACAAGGACTTGTTTTCACTACTATCCACAATTGAACCAATTAACTTTAAGGAAGACAGAAATCATGAACATTGGATCAAGGCTATGGAAGATGTAATGCCCCAACTAGGCTAGATGGATATTTTATGCTTCTACCCAAAATTGTCATTTCCTTTTAAGTGAATGTGATGTTAACTTCTTATAAAATAGTTACTCAATGAGAAATATTATCAAACAGATAAGAAACATCCATTACACCAGAATAGAGCAGATAACCATGGAATCTTCTTATGGGTGCAAGTTCCGAAAATAAATACAATGATAACTAATGGTTGTAATAATAGCTGCAAAATACTACTAACCACAAAAACTAATGGCTTCTAGGAAACATCACAATCTACTACAGAAACACACAGAAAACATGGAATGATGCTAATCTACGAAGCCCAAGGCTTTCCAATCCCTCAACTACTCTTCTCTAGTGAATCTCGCTATGTATGAAACCATCCAAACTCTTCATAACAACTTCAAAAAACCAATCTGCTACAAACCCCCAATCTACAAGGGTCCTTGCGGGATGCCTGCAGGGTGTCATGTAAGGCCTCATGGGATGACCCTTGCTCAACCCATGGGGATGCCTTCTACTACAACTGCAAAAAAACCCTATGATACCTACACATATAAAGAATAGAATCTTCCTGAAACCTATCACAAAATCCTCGTGCCTACTGATATACATCCCAATCTCTCTGGAATAGAATCAAGAACCATGAGGAATTCAAAGAGGAGTCTGAATGAAGTATCATTTTTTTCTAGCAAGAGTGGATATTGCACCACCAAAAATAATTATGCAATGGAAGGGTTTTCCCCAAAACCCCAAGGAAAATGTTGGATACAAGAGCACTCAATAATATATCAAATTATAATAACAAGGGGAAGGGTTTCTCCTCTATTTATGCTTCCTTTGGACCTTCTATATATTTTCCCCATTTTGACCAAATCAAATCTTTTTCCTCCAACTCCATTCAAATATAATTATTTATTTTATTTAATGTCACTTTTAGGGTTTTTCCATCTTTTAACCTAGTGACAACTCCTTGACTCCCTTTTTCCTTTTTGACTATATCCTACAGGATTCGTATAGGCTATTACATCACTCCCCCATCACAGTTAATTGGAACATGAAATCAGAGTCCTCCCTTTCCTATATTTCTTGTCCTCAAGAAATTCTAAATCAGGGTGCTATAATATCTGCTCCCCTTCCCAGGTAATATCTTCTGCAGAAAATCCTCTCCATAGAACCAAATACTCTCGAATGACCCTTCTCCTAAGTCTCCATTCCCTAATTCCAACTATCCTCTCGGGGGCTAGAACCAACTGACCTTCCTCATCTAGTGGAGGAAGATATGCTGAGGCGATGACTTGTTGTCCCAATGCTTTCTTGAGGTAGGATACATGGAAGGTATTGTGGATCCTGCTACCCTCTGGTAGCTCCAACACATATATTACTTCCACAACTCTTCATGAACACCTCCCTAAAGAATAAATCTGCTACCTGAGATGCACTCTAATCCGTATGAATATAAATGAAGAGTGCATATTTGGTCAAATTGTCCACTACCACGTAAATACAGTCCCTTTTCTGCACCTTTGGCAATCCTGTCATGAAATCCATGGAGATACTTTCCCATTTCAGTTATGGGATCGTTTAAGGTTGGATCATTCTAGTAGGATGTGTGACCTTTGAATTGTTCCACTGGAAAGTCATTCATTCCCTCACATGATGAAGTACATCCTCTTTTATACCCTTCCATGAGAATCTCTCCCTAACCTGCCTGTAGCTTTTCAGATACCCCTGGGGCCCTACTAGTGGTGCATAATGTGTTGCCCTCAAAATATTATCCTTGAGTGTGGACTAAGGGATAATATAGATCCTATCCTTTTAGTAGATGATTTCATCTACTACCCTGTACCATTCATCCTAGATATTTCCCTCCATCAGTTCACAAGTGAAGGTATTCTTGGAGTAGTCCACCAAGAGAATGTAATTCTAGTCTGTTGAGATCTCAATCATAGAGAAGGTTGTAGGTCTCTTGGATAAGGCATCAACAAATATATTTGTCTTCCCCTTAACATATTCAATGTCAAAATCATATGTCTGTACCTTTCTTACCCATTTATGTTGTCTCTCATCCAGGTCTCGCTACTCCAAGAAATATCTCAAGTTGTTGTGGTAAGTATGAACCATGAAGATCCCTCCTACCAAGTACTATCTGAATTTGGCCAATGCATGCATGATGGAAAACATTTCCTTATCATATATTGGGTAGAGAATCTCATGCTCCATTAGCTTCCTTCTCACAAAAGCTATCAGATGTTGGTTCTTCATCATTACTGCCCCTATCCCTTCATTGGCTGCATCACACTCCCAGAAAAAAAGGTTGCATAAAATCTAGAAGTGCCAATATTGGGAAAGTATTCATGACCCTATTTATTCTATTGAATGCCACCTCTACATCCTTTGAACATCAAAATTCCCCCTTCTTGGTGAGGTCCAGTAATGGTGCCACCAATTTTTAAAATACTTTCACAAAACTCCTGTAATAGCGACATATCTCAAGGAGTCTTCGTAGATATATGAGTGTCTAGGGGATTGGCCACTCTAAGATGGTCTGAATCTTATCTTTATAAACCTTTACTCCATCAACATTGTTCAAGTTCCCTATATAGAGGATCTCTTTCAAACCGAACTCACACTTTGACTCCTTAGAAAAAAGTGAATGCTCTTCCATAATTGTGAGAATATCATCCACATGCTTCAAGTTTTCTTCCCATGTCCTGCTATAGATGAGAAGATTGTTAAAGAACACCACTAAAAACTTCCTCAATTGTTTGTTGAATATATGGTTCATGCATGAACGAAAGGTAGTAGGTGTGTTGTTCAATCCAAAGGGAATGACCAAGAACACATATTGGCCATAATGACACATGAATGTTGTTTTATGGATGTCCTCCTCCCTGACTCGGATTTGGTGGTATCCTGATGGAAGATCAACCTTTGAGAAGTACACTATCCCATGCATCTTGTTGATCAGCTCATCAATACGGGGTATTGGGTTTCTTTTTTTCATGGTATTCTTGTTTAGTGACTCATGGTCTATGCACAAAATCATAGTACCATGTTTCTTCTTCACCATTACAACTAACGAGGTAAAAGGACTAGAACCAGGATGGATGTGTCCCATCTCTAGTAGCTCCTTTATGGCCTTTTCTATTTCATCCTTAAATCTTTTGGGATGATTGTAGGGAGTGGTGATGATGTGATTCAACCCATATTATTTCTCAATGACATGCTCAAATCCTCTGTCAAGTGGTATTTCTACTGGAAATGGTTCAAACACTCTCTCATGCTTTCCAGGAAATATTTGTATATCCACATGTTATTGTTGGTGTTCCTATGATGGCTTCTTCATAGTGATCAAGAATCCTGCTCTGCAAGACATGTCCTCGTGTCTAAAAAGGACCTACATGCACTGGTTAGAAACAATCATAGGGGAACTTTTCGACATGCCTCTCAGGAAAAATCATTACCCATCCTTGTCCCGAAAATATATCCTCATGTCCTTATAATTCATGTGAATATCTCCCAAAGAGTATAGACACTGAACATGATGTAATTTTTTTTATTCAACATGTAGTTACCCAAGGTTACCTCCATTCCCCTGATCCTCTGAGTACACATCATGTTGTACCCATCCACTACCACCACATTTAATCCTTCAAAATCCTCTGCAGGGATATTTATCCTAGTGAAAAGTGCAACATCAATGAAATTGTGGGTGACCCCACCATCCACCAATGTCGTAATCCTTTTCTCTTGAAAAATACCTCTAACCTTGAAAGTATAGTATTTAGGGACCCCTGACAGTGTAGCAATGGTTACTCCCTTGGGGATATCTTGCAGTGGTTCATGTTATGTGGTCTATGATGGATCACCATTGTATTTTACAACACCTTCTTCATCCCTGTCATCCTCCTCATCAAAAATTACCTCAATGTAATGCACCTTAACTTTGTCCATACATCTATGACATGGATCCAACAAATATTTGAAACGAAAGAAAAAAAAATTCCTCATTTCTCTCTGATTCTCCTCATCCATCATGTCCTTCCTTGTCCATGAATTTTGTGGAAGCCTTGTCTCATTACCACCTTGAGGGATGAAGAATTTCTTCGGTACTTTCTTGTTGACTGCATCCTTCATGTCCTGACATCTCATGATGGCTTCATGCAATGTGGTTGGCCTAAATGCTTTCACCCATCCTCTTATGGGTTCACCTAGGCCCTTTGTGAATAACATCACCAACCCTTTTTGAGAGAAATATCTCACCATAACTACCATCCTTTGAAAATATGCAATGTATTCTTTGGGCGTGCCTATCTGTTTCAAATATGCCAATTCCCTAAAATGTATCTCATGATCCTTCTGGTCAAACCTTTCCATTATGTTCTAAGTGAAGTACACATATGAAGTGATGTTGGCATTCTCTAATGTCACTAACACATGGTACCACCATTCATCACCTTCTCCTTCCAAGTGAAGGGTGGCATATTTAATTGCTTCATCTTCGGTCATTGGATTAAGTTGGAGATAAGTATCCAACTTATGTACCCAGGCCCTGGTCATTGTTGGCACAAAATTGATCATACCAAGGTCAAGGATGATTTTAAGTATGGAAATTTGTTTTAAAATGTAGAAACCTTGGAGAATCTTACTAATCCTTCATATGCCAACTATAAATGATTGGCGATATTTTTATAAAAATATTCAAATTTCTAAGGATTTTATATAGTTTTTATAAAATTTTGGCGATTTTTAACGTAAAATAATTTTATCCTATAGAATTTGGGCAAATCATTTTTAAAATAGCGAATCTCATTTTTGGAAAAACCATGGAAAATTATCCCATGAGCGAAATTTAGCCCCTAAAATGAGGGTCCTCTTATAGTTACCAACAAAAGGCACTAAAGTATTATATAGCGTTGGCATTTTCATCTTCTCTGGAGGGAAGAAGTCTCACCCAAAGAGCAACTGAGACAAGAAAGAGAGTGAAGGGTAATGAGAATACTTAGAAAAACCTCTCAGTTATCAAGACTCGCTATAGTCTTATGCAAGATATATTAAACCTGTAACAATTCTGAACATCTCCTAACTGGGAATAAAGAGACAAAGTTGTGTCGTCGTTCATAAGGAAGCATTTAAGTATATCAAATACAAAAGAAAATACATAGCAACATTCCATACATGCATAAGACTAAATACACAGGATATATATTCAAAATTTGGGCCTCCAATTATATTAACATATAAAATTCTTCTCTTAGCTTGATTCTCATACACAAGTAATCAACGGATGCTCCTCATCAGATATGAGACAATGTTACAGTCGCATTCTCCTCTACATCTAGACTGAAACAAAACTCTGATACATTGATAGTCTGGTTCTTACCCAGATCTCCTAAACTCAGCTATGCTAACAATATGAACCATTACACTAGTGACTCTTGTCACAACATTGATTCTAACAAAAATAACACTACTAATCCCATATCAACAACCCTAGAACCAATAACAACACTCCATCCCAACAACAATAATGATGACGATGATGATACTAACACTTTTACAATCATATCAGTCTCATATATATAATTTGATCTTTGAGTTTTCTAGTTGAGAGCCCAAGAGTTATTTGTTCTTCTTGATATTGTTGCAACCTCATTCCTCAAAACTAACGTTGTGTTGTACTTTCAACCACTTTTTTTTCTTTCCCTAGTCCGTTGTCCTTCTCCTCGACAGCTTGGGCAACTTCTATTCTCCAAAATGAAGATGTAATATGTCGTGTGCAACTTTTATTCATCAAAACGAAGGGACCAATAGGCTCTGACCACAATCTTTGACTTGCCCCAAGTCAAGTATTCATCTCTTTCGTGGTCTCTAGGTTGTCATGTTTCTCTTCCTTGACTTTTGGTTCCAAGTTGCTTCCATTTCCAGATTGGATTGTTTTTTCTTTATCTTCTTCAAATGAAGGGCCCAAATCGGGTACTAGTTTGGGGGATTTCTTCCTGACATCTTGGAAGTTTTCCAGTTTTTCCTACCACTTCCTGGCAAGCAGTGAAGCTACAACAAAAAACTACTGGGTGATGTCTATGATAAACTCTTTTGGCTTGGATGCAACTAAAGAGTTCCATTTTGAATCAGTTGTGGCATCCACTTGATGCATCTGTAGGTAAGATGTCTGGAATATAGGTCAAAACTCTCGTATTTCTTTCTTAGCCATAGTTTGAGCTTCATATAGTGCATTGAGATCATTGTTGGCATGCTGGATCTTGTCAAATTTCTCCTGTTGTTCTAGCAGATCCAGGGTGTTGGTTTCTTCTTCGTGGAACGATTGGATCTTCACATGCAAGTCCTCCAATGTTTGGTTGCACCTTGAAATGATTCCCATCCAATCGCTAACCTCTCTGAAGATTTTTGTGCATTTTGTAGTCCTTTTGTGCAAGGTTTCTCTTGCATTGTTCCCTTCCAAGATGATTTTATGCATTTTCTCTCGTAGCTTCCTAGGTTGCAGTCCATCTTCTCGCTTACTGTTCCACAACTGTGCTTCGATATTTTATGCTCTTTCTTTCATCTCTAACCAGGATACCTGAAGTAATTTGATCTTCTTCACAGGCTCACTTGTTGTGCTCGATTCTAGTAGCTGAGTTGTTGTCTTTCTAATAGTTGGCCATTCCTATGAGAGGTTTTCCTTTACCTTTTCTACCTTCTATTTTGCATGAATCTTTGAATATTCCTCCTACATTTGTTTTGCTTGCTTAAGGAATCCTTCTTTTTTCCATGACTCGACTTATTGTTCAACCTGGTGGATCCTCTACTTAAATTTTTCAGTTGAGGTTCTGATTATGCCCATCAACTTCCCTGTTGACAACTGAGCAACATCGCTCGATGAAGGGGTGACAACTAGGGGTAAGCGGACCTGTAGTGGAATTCCACTAGACATCGAGTGTTCGGATGGTTCATGACCTCTTCTTCCCCTAGGGATATACCTTTCATTTGATGTACAAGTATAACCTTCGGAGCCATTAGGAGTAGATGGAAAACTTTTTTCTTTGCCAGGCAAAGCTACAACATTTATGTGCATCATTGTGGATCTTGGAGTACTAGCTCTAATTGTTCTTTCAAGGATTATGTGTTTTTCCTCAATGTGGTTAGGGGTTCTTTCTGAACCGTCTGTGCTCCTGCCTCTATCGATAATGAAACTTCTAGAGTTTCTCTTTTGTTGATGGGAATCTCAACATTAACTGTTGAGAGACGACTCTGGGTGCCTGGAACTTTCAGTATTGGAGCAATTTGACTCTCTACCGATAGAATGGTTACCAACGAAGTGGTTGTTTGGATCAAGGCTTCAGTGGTCAGGGTAGTATGTTCTGGTAAGTTCTCAGGTGGGTCTGGGAGATACAACTGCATGGGCTCGGGTGAAGCAGGTTGGGATTGAATGGTGGTGTATTGCGGTGGTGATGGGGCTTGTGGTGGTGATGGATCCTGCTCAGTGATGATGGTTGTGGAGACAGTGGTGTTTGGCTCGAGATCCTCTGCGATATTAATAATAGTTTAGGTAGCTTGAGCGACTGCTCTAGTATGAGGTAAAGTCAAGGATATTGGTTATGGGTTCAAGATATTCAAAGGAGAAATACATGTTCAAGGTTTCTTGTTTGAGGGATCCCCTATGAAAGCACCGACTAGGATGTCATTGACATCTTTACCTGATAACATGACTTGGTCTGGGAGCTACAGAAACATAGGCAACATCCTCTTCTTTCACTCTAGAGGTTCTTTGTCCTCTTCTTCCTCTGAGTCCGTCGACATTTGGACCTTTTTCTTCTTCACTATTGGGGTGGAACTTGTCCCTACTCCTTCTTCCTGCCCCTTTTTCTTGAGGATCTCTGGTGGCAAGAGATAATGCATACCAGACTTATGTGGGTTGCACTTAACCCCTGCCCATGAAAGGACCTCGTTGTCGAAGGCTTTTTCATCCAGGTAGAAGGGTAAAGACCTCATATGGAAGTCCTTAGACTTCACATGCCTCAACCAAACAAATGTGTAGTTTCGATCTATCCGGAATGAAATGTTCTAGGTATTGAGGTTCAACAATTCTTGTGGTATGTGGAACCATTGAGTTGTGTCAATAAGCTAGTTGTACCGCTTCAGGAATGTTGCGTTATTGAAGTCCATATTCTCAAAATATGACCTTGTGTGTCAGGGCTCAAACATATTGGCTAGGTGACCCTTGTCTGCAGGGGGCAATTTTCTTCCTGTGGGTGACATCCACTTCCACATGTCAAATGAGACTAACATGTTTTTGTATGTAAACATTGCACATTTCTCTTGAGCCTCCTCACACACAACTAGGAGTTCCTCCAATAGATAGCTACACTAGTTGAACACAACTCCATTCACGCAAAAGTATGTTATCGAAAGGGAATCTAAGGTGCATTTTCCCTTGTAGTACGGGCCCATAACCATTCTAGCAATCATATATCAAGTTGTTGAGATCGTCTCTGGTAGAAATGGATCAATTTTGGTTGTACATCCGCATCTCTATGTATGCAATTTTTCATACAGGCTGACTTCACCCTTCTTCTTCCCATCCTTCCTTGGTCCTTGGAAGCCTTTTGAGATGTCCTCACCTTCGAGGGATAGCTCAGTGAGATGGTGGATATCCTCAACATGAATTGGATATCTCCTATGGAGCCATAAGATCATGTCATGCACCTAACTGATAAAACCCTTGGTCCACCACACAAGCTCATCTATAATTCCAAAAACTAGTAGATCCATGAGGTTTATAATGGTTGAATTGAATAGATTGATGAACTATGTCTTTGACAGGAGTTGCATGCCTCCTAGTGCATCTGGAGCGAAGTCCCAGAATACACTGACATTTATCTATGAAAAAAATACTTGGTCCATCAGGTCGAGGTCAAGGAGTTTCACCTACTCGACCTTTCCCTTGACATCGCCCATGATCTCAACCCAAGGATCACACGGCTTGTCTGGAATTTCCTCTTTTGGAGCTGAGGTCTGGCCTTCTTTTTCTCTTGATATGTTGGCTCTGGTTGGTTAGAATACTTAGACAGACTGAGTAGGGGCTTTGGGTTGCAACTGAGGATCAGGAGTTTCTCAAGCTAGACAAGAATGCAGATAGCGCAAGACAAATGATAGCTAATGGAAATAATGAGCCTCACTCATGAGTTTGTAAAATATTATATGAGGGATAATTGAAGAGCTTGGTAATTACTCCTAAGGAAAATCATTATGAAATAAAAAACACAATCTCAGGCTGAGGTGTCCGATGAGACTAATAACAGGGTAAGATCTATAGGGTGATCCTAGCCTTTAATGACTAAGCTAACAGGGATGTGGTCGAGATGAGGGCTTACCATTTTAATGGTTCAGGATCTCGATGGGGATACCAATGGAATATTCATGTATCACACTTTTATGGTTTAACAAAAAGTTCTGACAGGTTAGTGTAGCTACCATAAAGCGTATGACTGGGCAGGATGCATGTGGAAAATGAGTTGTGATACAGTTCAGATTCACCCCCCTCTGAATACAATGGGTTCCCCATCATATTTAATGACTTCATTTAATGTAATGGTGTCTCTTCCGATCCTATGTGGTTGAGTAAGTAGTTCTGCATGGAAGCAACGCTTAGACTGAAGGAACAATGCACATTCTGATGTTATTAGTTGAATTAAAAAAATTACATGAAGTTAAAATATAACTAATTTACATGCTCCTTTGTACTGGAGAAATAGTCCTTTATCTCAATAATGATAAATATATGGTTTTAGGCAGGCGCCATTCACCCATTTTGGTCGAAGGATACCATCCAGTTCTGCTAACCTGATTGCACCACATTGTCTCATTTCCGCAACTATGAATGGACCCAACCAATGCATGCACAACTTTCCTGGATGTTTTTGATATCGGTTGTCATAGAGTAATAACTTATCCCCTTCCATGAATATTTTGTTATTAATGTTCCTGTCATTGTAAGATTTTTGTCTAGCTTTCTCAATTGTCTGATGAAAATATGCTAAAAATCTTGCTTCCTCAAGCTCTTGCAAGTCTGCAATCCTCTGCGCAACTGATTCATCATCTGTAATGTGTGTAGCTCGTGCTATATAGAGACTAGGGGTAATAAATTTGGTGGGTATAACAACTTCTTTCCCATAAACCAACTGAAATGGAGTATACCTATGAATCCTCTTCCTGGTAGTCATGTAAACCCACAAGACTGCTAGAACTCTATCATCCCAGTCTTCCTTGTTTCCGCAACATAATTTTTTCAATCGTCTTTCCATAATTTTATTGAATTCCTCCACTATATCATTAGCTTTTGGATGGTAGGGATTGCTCTTATGGTGTTGTATAAGGAATTATGTTGTAAATGTTGTGATTGTGTTGTTGATAAAGCGACTACCTTGATCACTGGTCAAACTTCTAGGACATCCATACTGAGTGATAATGTTCTCGAAGATAAATATGGCAGTTGTATATGTCAAACAATATTGAATTGTCTCTACTTCAACCCATATTGTGAGGTAATCAGTTTCGGTAATGATGTATCTAGTCTTTGAGTGCTTAGTCGGGGGGTTGATTGGTCCAATAAAATCAACAACTTGCTTCTCAAATGCCTGAAGTGCTCTGATTAGTTGAAGGGGTAATTCATCTCGGGGTGACGACTTTTCTACTCTTTAGCAAATTTGACAAGATCTAACATACGGTAATTCATCTCGGGGTGACGACTTTTCTACTCTTTAGCAAATTTGACAAGATCTAACATACTCCTTAGCATCTTTAAATAACTTATCCCACCATAATCCTGCTTGACGTACCTTCTACGTAGTATCTTTACCTCCAACATGTCCTCCTGCAACTCCACTATGGCATTCCCACAGGATATCTTTCCTTTCATGGTTCAAGACACATCTCCTAAGGATGTTATCGAGTCCCAATTTGTAAAGTTGGATGACAATCAATTGATAGTTTGTTGCGTGAACCACCATATGTCTCTTTTGGGTTGCAAAGTAAGTTTATGGGCAGGTAATTGTACTAAGGAAGACACCAATGTCTTCAAGATACTCTAGGATGGCCTCAATTTGGAACAGGTACGCATCTGGGAGCTGATCATCCACTTCTCCACCACTTTCCCCTGACTCCAACCTGGAAAGGTGATCTGGACCTATATTACGTCTTCCTGGTTTGATAATTACTTCAAATGAAAACTCTTGAAAAAGCAGTAGCCACCTGTAAATTATTCCTTCAAGTATTGGTTTATTGACTAGGTACTTAAATGTAGAATGGTCAGTAAAAAACTTGAAATGAGATCCTAACAAGTAGTGTCTAAAATTTTGTAATGCATAAATCATAGCTAGACCTTCCCTTTCAGTGGTTGTGTAGTTGCATTCAACTTGCGATAATTTTCTACTGGAAAAGTAGATAGGGTGGTTCATATTCCCTTCCTCTGGTTACACTAGAATGGCTCCCGGGGCAATGCCTGATGCATCCACATGTACATGGAATTCAATTCCCAATTGCGAAATATCAATATAGGTGCAGTACTTAGTTTTTCGTTGAGAATGTCGAATGCTTTTCCACATTCTAGTGTCCACCGGAATAGTTCAGACTTCTTCAACAATTTTTCTAGAGGTGTGGTGATAGTTGCATGTCTTCTAATGAACCTGCGGTAATATCTTGTATGTCCCAGTGTGAAGCACAACAACTTATCACTTGTAGGTGGCAACATGTTTAGAATGACTGCAACTTTAGCTGGGTCTACCAAGACTCCTTCTCTACATACAATATGGCCTAACAAATTTCCATGAGGTACACCAAAAATATACTTCCTTAGGTTCAGAGATATCTGCATTTCATGAAAACTATCAAAGATTAACTAGAGTAGCCTGACATGATATTTTAAAAAGTTATACACCGTCCAATCATCCATATAGAATTCTACAAACTTATGGATGAACTCTCGAAATGTTGTTATCACAATCTGAGAAAAAACTGCAGGGGCATTCTTCAAGCAAAAGGGCATTACATTGCACACGAATGATCCCCATTCTATTATGAATGTAGTCTTCTTCTTGTATTCCTCTGTGATTCTGACTTTGTGATGTCCTAAATTTTTTTCGATAAACGAATACTATTCTTTTCCCGCAACTTGATCTAACACTTCATCGCTAAAGGGTCTTGGAAACGGATCAGGAACTCATGCATAATTCAAAATTTAGTTCATGTAGACCCAAATGTCTTTTTTACCTTTCTTACTCTAGATAACTATGGGGCTAATCCATTATGCTCCTTCGATTGGGAAAATAAGTCCTACCGCAAGCATTTTTTTTACTTCTTTCTTGACCTTCTCTTTTATTATAGGATTAAGGTGGTATGTTCGATGCTTCATAGTTCTTGATCTGGATTTCAAATCGATTTTCATTTCTCCCATGGATCCTTTTATACCTTTCAGTTATGAGAACATTTTCGGAAACAAGTTCTCATATTCCCACAACAAACTGTGTACTTCATTCATAGTTTGTTCATCCCAGTAATATCCTATGGAAGTTATCTTAGGATTCTATGCACCCCCTATATTAACTTTTTGCAACTTCAGTGGGTGATTATAGGAGCTATAGGTGTGACTAGGTATAGTATCCTGAATCTCTCTACTTCCTTCCATTTCTTTAATGTCTAAGTTTCTAAGATCTTCTAAGTCATCAGGTTTTTCCATGTATTTCTCAACTTTACAACAAGGTACAACTATCTTATCAATTTCAAGTCTCAGACTAGTCTGAAGAAAAGGAACATAGTCAACACATACTACTGGACTTGATCTCTTTTTAAAAATGTCAGTAAAAATCATTGACTTGAATCTTTGAAGGATCGTATTGAGCTCAGGGTGCTTACTTGTAAAGGAGAAATCCTTGCAAAATTGATTTTGTAAGGTCTACCAACAACTTGTTTGTCTTCTGGTCTCCAAATGTATATACCAAGATTTTGGGATTGGCCCCAACAAATGGAGAAATACCTTAACCCATAAGTGAGAGGGTACTTTCACAACTCTCCACTGCTTTAAGCAATGTTCAATATGCACTCTAGGGTCAGACTGTCCATTGAACAGTTGCGCATCTTGAAAATCTATCTTCATCTCTTTTTTCAATTCCCTAGTTTGGAATCGACATAGGATGGCTTGTTTTTCGTCATCCCACTTCATAAGAGAAGCTTTATGGGTGGCCCACCATCAAGCAGGGGTATCTTTCAAGGCTATGTCAAGAACAAAGATCCTTTGATCTATCTTTACTTCCTCTTCTATGTTGGTAAGAAAAATATGTACCTCTGAGGTGACATCATATGTCGGGTGTTCTCTAACCTCAGTTCCAGTCCATCTTGTTTCCCTGATAATTGTGCGTCGTCTTGAGAATCACTCATATGAACCTTGTTTCCAATTGTCAAACGTTATTTCTAAATACTTGTCAGCAGACTGTATGCTTCTCTAACTTACCGATCCATCTGCAGTGGGATTTATGTAATATGGTCTCGTTCCTACAGTGATTGTGTATAATTGGTCAAGAGCCTCTGACTCTGTATTGTGGTCCACTAGTTCAATGTACCTAGGCCCTAGACATGGATCAAAGGGTTGAACTACTTTGATCATGTCTCTTCAAACTTCATGGTGTCCCTATTTAGATCAATGATAACATAGTTTTCATATGCCCAATAAATTTTGAGCAAAGCATGGTAGGGAATATTATCTCCTATTATTTCAATTACCTCAAAATCAGTTGTGGTCTTAACTCCCACAACATCTATTTCCACAATTTCTAGCCTTCCTACTGGGAAAATGTAGTACTGGTTTTCCATTCTCAACTCAATGGGGGAATATACTAACTGAGGTTTTCCCAAATCTTCCCAGGTCTTTTTGGGTAGGATGTTGACATCTGACCCCAAATCTAGCATAGTATCTTTGGTTTCAAAATCATCTAGCTGGGATTCTAACCTAAATTATTTTCCTGTTCACACCTTTCTTCTTTGTATTGACTGGGTATTCTTCTGAGGAAGGTTGTTCCTTACTATGGTTTCTAGGGTTCCCTCATTTCCTAGTAATTAGGTACAAGGTGTTGCACAACTTCTCCATAAGTTGGTCATCCCCTAGGATATGAAAGAACAATTGAAACCAGAGATTGGTTACACTTTGAGACTGTTTATTGTGATCCAGGATCTTTTCATCGTGACTTATAAATAATTGCCTTAAATGAGAATAAATTAAAGTGCACCATTAAAGAAGGAAAAAATAAAAAATGAAGAGACATAAGCATTAGATCTAAACACAAAATCTTGATAACGGAGTCCCTCCCTGGTGGACTATGTCTTCGGGTCATGCTCTCAAATGGGTAGGCTCTTTCATTAACTCAGCAAAAGAATTTGGAAAAATACATAAGTATACCTCATTATGAAATCAAGCTACAAAAATAATTCTCAGATTAGAAAACAGACATCACCACTGAATTTGTGGCGTCGAATTACCCAAAAATGACTGTCTCCATGCCTCGATCCAACTCTTTCACTTCCAGGC
>CBVK0103589996.1:0-10638 GCA_900067695.1 Picea abies | reverse complement strand
TTAGTCCAAAACCCTAATTCCTTAACCGGAAATAGAAAACCATCGGCAAAAAAAACCATGTGCCGAAAAACCACCTAAATATCATGTGGTCCCAGAAATATGTCGTCCCAGTGCGAAAAAAAATTTCGAGGGCGCTACCCCTGCACCCCCCTCTAACCCCCCTGCGTGCCCGACACAGATGCTCAGACACTACTACTCAATCAATTAATATAACACATACCCAACATCAAAGACCCTCAGCTCCTCTTTTCCAAACTCCCGATACCCGAGATGGCAATACAAGTCTGGCTCCTTTCCTTGTCAGCGCCCTCCACATATAATCATTGGCTAGGACTTAAGTGCTAGCGCCTCTCGCAACTCGCGACCTCGCGAGTTGGAGTATCGAACTTTGGCATTCTCCCCATGCGAAGTCTCAAGACGCAATGGTTAGCGATGGTTGACTCCCCTTTGGACACTTCTCGTAACTCACAATCTCACGCAACCAAAGGATATGGTCCGCCCTCCAAACTCACGAACCCCGAGTTCAAGAAATAATCCCACGTTTAAACTGATCACGATCAACGGTCCTCATAACTTTGCGAGTGCTCCACGGAGAATTCCAACCGTTCACTTCCTTAAAAACTTATGCGCTATACTTGGCGCGACTCGGTTGACTACAATTACCCCCCAACCGTTGCTCTGCTTCGTCGATGAATCCTTGCCGTTGAAAACAAAATGCCCGCTCACTTGGTTTTAAGCCGAAAATGACTTCTTCTATGTGTTTTGCTTGGCGCTCATGACTGCGCCCTTTGAATAAAATGTATTTGTTGGACTTTTAGGCCTTCTTCTTCGCAGCTTGGGCTACGGGCTCAAAGGAGAGAAAATAACCCACCCCTCTTAACAAGAATTAATGTTAACAGAAGGGATATTATAACCCTCCGCAAATCTTGGTTTAATGTGTATCAATGGGAGATCTCCTCGAGCCTTTCATTGATTAATGACAATTTCTACGATTCTTGTGTAATGAGTTGTTACCATTAAAGCTTACTAATTGCATACCTAGAAAGAAGTGCGAAGGTGGCAAGGACGACGAAGAATGATTAAGGATTGGAGATTTCGTGAAGCCGCCAACCTGACGACGCGCGAAAGAGATTCCATGATGCTTGAAATGAACACTCGGAAGGGATAATATAACCCTACACAAATATTGGTTTAATTCATTTTAATGGGAGATATCCTCAAGCCTTTTGCCCATTAATGACAATATTTATGGTTCCTGCATGATGATTTGTTAGAATTAAAGCTTAATAATTTCAAATTTAGAAAGAAGTGTGAAGGTGGCAGGGATGGCGAAGAGCGATTAAGGATTGGACATTTTGTGAACCCGCCAACCCAACGACCCGTGAAAGAGATTCCAATTAATGGCCAAGTATGGAAAGCGGTTGATCGGGCTTCAAAATAGGGTCACAAGTTATACTCAGGAGACGTGAGGGCCCGATGGTCAAATTGTATGTATCCGAACTTTTGACTGCAAAATGTGTAACAGCGACCAGGGCATGATGGCGGAATTGGGTGGTCAATTTGTATATCGTGGAACTTTGGGTGTTGTTTGTAAGTCCCAGAACAATGGAAGCTCAATGTTGAGCACGCCTGCCCGAGAACCGGTGATCAAAAAAGTGGTCAAGTATGGAATGGGGAAGCGGTCGGCTAGACTCGTGATATAAAAGCATGAGACATATTCGAAAAAATGACAAGTAAGCAGAAAGGGAAAGTAGAGGAAAAAAAGAAAGGGGAATTTGGTTGTACATTTGTATATCGGGGAAGTCTGGGTGTTGTTTGTAGGGGGCAAAACAATGGAAGCACAATCTTGAGCTCGTCTAGCCGAGAACCTGCGATCGAAAAAAAAATTGAGTATGGAATGGCGAAGTGGTCAGTCGGAATTGTGATATAAATCATCAGTGGAAATGTGAACACGTGAATACGCCAACCCTCTCACTTAGACATTTTTCAAAAAATGACTAAGTAACCGGAAAGGGAAAGTAGAGGGGAAAAAGAAAGGGGAGGGAAATTTTCGGAAGCAGGAATTCGTCTTAACAAAGCCCCATTGATGGTCTTAACAGTAACTATGAAGTGCATTAGACAGGTGAACAGTCTCTTCAATCAAGGAATAGAGAAAGTGAGTCATAGTTATACTTTCCAGGATGTGTTTGCATAAGAGAAGCATCGAAAAGCTACAGAAAAATCAATGGAGGGTTGTTCAATTAAAATTATTGTACTGTCAACTTGACTATAAGTATAAAAACGAAGAAGGATCTGTGGTTGAAATCATAGTCCCATTGGACTTCACCTAGTATATATCATTTTATTTCAAAATATTTCTGAAGAAGAATTTTGGTAATTTCATCAATCAAGTAAAACTACTAAAATGAACTACATATTACATTTGTTTCACATAGCTTACATTAAAAGGCAAGGCAGGTCTTGTATATTCTTTAAGATCATAGGATAACCGTTAAGATCTTGAATCTATCATCCAACCATAATTCAAAAATTGGCCCCATGAGAGCCTTGAACTACAGTACGAAAGCACATGAACAAAAATTTGTCAAACACATGACAGGAAAAAATCAGCAGAGATTGGGCATTGTATCCCATCTATAACCAAATCCCCAAATGGGCACCAAGAAATTTGTCAATTACTATATTACTATGAATAAAGATCACTATGAACATCTTCTTCTGATAGTACTATGAACCAAGTGTTAATATTATGGTAGCTATGGGAGGTATTTACCTCCACATGTGAACTTGACGAGAATAGAAGACTCTGGAAAGAAAGAGAAAACCCTAATGAGTTGGCTAATAACCCTAGAAGTCTTGTCGGTTCAAGAAGATAATTTATATTAGGTTATTAGCCTCCAAGAGAAGAAGTCAGCCAGAAATAATAATAATATACTGAACAGACACATATCCAGAAGGAGAAGTCGACCCCAGCAAATCTGGCAAAACTAGTATAAATACAGGGCGTCAGTTCTCATTTGACAGCATCTCAGAATCGCAATTCCCAGTTTGGTGTGCACTGCAGTTCCAGTTCGGTGCGCACGTGTGGAGGAGAGCTGCAGGTGTAGCTGCTGCAGCTAGCAGTTTTCAGTATTGGCTTGACTATCTCTTGGCTAGGGTTTGGACTATCTAATCAGCTCTTTGTGATGCGCTATCCTTGGGGAAAGGTGTGCTACCCTTTGTTTAGCTATCTAGCCTAGGGTTTGCTTCCGGGGGAATTCTCAGTCAAGGTTAAGGTGCTCAGAGGGTGGCTTCGGCTTATGGTTGGGTGACGAGGGTATCGTCAATGGTAAAACGAGCACACCATCTTCTATATTCTAACAGGTTATGGGCCCACACCTCCTTCATTCAGTCTAAACACTGGAAGGAAACATAGTCGTTAGGATATTGATCTCATTGAGGAACTGCGGATAGGGTTACTAGAAGAAGCAGCTTCCAAGACACTGTCGCTAGGGTTACTAGCAAGTGCAGTTGCAAAAACCCTAAACCTCTTGTTGAGGCACCTTAAAGTGAATGGATTGACCTAATCTCTGGATAGATCAGTGCACCCTAGCTCAGCGCATCTCCTGGTACTCTCAAAAAGCCAAGATGTGAAGTTTGAATTTCTGGTCAAATCTAGGGTTTGACCAAGTCAAGCAATCCATGATGAACTCTATGAAGTCTGAGAACAAGTTAGATGGAGCCTCAAACTTCAGAGCATGGAAGACAAGGATTGACCTCATCCTTGCCAAGAATAAAGTGATGGATATTGTGAAAGGAAAGATCGTGAAGCTAGAGTTTGAAGAAGGAGAAGAGAAGGAACCGCAGAACATTGCATCTATGGAGAAGTTCAAAGATGTTGACATCAATTCCATGAGTATCATAGTGGTTTCCATAAACGACCACTTGATACCCTACATCTCCCATCTTGACTCATCGAAGAAGATGTACGATGCCCTAACAAATCTCTTCTCAGTCAGAAACATCGGACAAGTTATGAGTCTGAAGAATGAGCTCTGTGACATGAAGATGAATAAGGATGACATCATAACATCATACTTTGTAAGGATCTCCCAATCAAGAGATCAACTACAAGCTATTGAAGAGATCACTTCAGAGAAGGAATTGGTGAACATAGTACATTCCCAAGACATGGGATGCATTTGCTGCAAGCATGAACACAAGAAAGGAGTACCCAACATTTGAAGAAATTTGGACTTACTGTGCTCAAGAAGAATCAAGGATCAATGAAAAAGAGAAACCCCAAAATAAGTACGATGATCAAGCCTTCACAGCAAGATTCAAGAACTTCAGGAACAAAAGGAAGTTTGGTTCAAGAAGGAAGCCAAATCAAGAGAGACATTTCAAAAGTACAATGCTTCAACTGTCAAAAGTACGGTCACTACAAGAATCAATGTCCCGAACTAAAGAAAAGGAAAGAGAAACATGAAGCATTGATTGTCGAAGAAAAGGAACCTACAAAGAAGACTAAGCAGGATGGAAGATACTTCCTCTTCTAAAAAGGTAACAACACTCTTCTTATTTCCTATGCATATCTTGTTTGCATCGTCTCTATACATATCTTGTATATCTATCTCTTAAAAAGATAAAAAGTTCCAAGAAGAACTATATCCATGGAAGAACAACAAAATAAGGATTACCATACAAGAAAAGATGAAATATATCTATTACAAGAGAAGTCGAAATCAGAATCAATCTTGAAGAGACTTAGAAGAAGCAAATACAGAAAGAAGTCAGCAATCGAGAAGAAATTGGAAAAAGACTTATGACGTTTTGTAGAAGACAACAAGACGGAAGCGTGGACACTATAAGGATGTAGATGGAAGCGTGGACTCTATTATACATTGCAGAAGACAATAAGGATGCAGATGGAAGCATGGACTCTATCAGATGGAGGGAGTCGATTATATGCACTCTTACATGAAGCAAGGGTTAGGAGGGAGCTAATCCCATGATCCATTGAAGATGATGAAATATATATATCCTTGGTAGCAGCCATGAAAGTCAGTACGTGTTCAGTTGAACCATAGAAGAAGACTTCTTCAAAGAGAAGCCTTAAAGTATTCCTGGTTGTCCATCCAGATCCGTGATCCTATGATGAAAGGACGAAGTGGAATCTCTAAGGCATGGAATCTATAAGAAACTCCATGGACCCAAGGGCTAAAGAAAGTCATGATGAAGAACAGTGTATGGGCTATAAGAAACTCCATGGACCCAAGGGCTAAAGCATTGCGAGACCCAGAACTAGAGGTTCTCCCAGATGGAGGGAGAAGACTATGATGATTACTTGTTCCAGTAAACCAAACTTATCTCTACATAAGTCATTATATCATCTGCAACATCCATGAGTCATAATTCTACATCATATGAATGCAAAGAATGTTCTCCAAAGAAATTGAATAAAGAGCATATGAAAAACAATCTCAAGACTTTGAAACATACTAGAAAGAGACACTTGTATGCATATAGAATAAGATAACTTGGTGGATAACCTCTAGTGCACAGCAGAAGCGTGGTGAAGATTTTCTATAAAGATGACTACTCAGTAAATCAGATCTCATGATCATAGAAGAAGTGCCACATAGATATGTTCCAGTTCTCCAACTATGATATACTCTATTGTTCATATCTACATGAAGCCTTCATAGTGTTCCAGACTAAAGTACATTTGAAATCAAGCATTACATTATCCATGATGAAGTCCATAAAGGAGAAAATGATTATCAAATACATATTTCCACAAATGAGTAGATAAGCAGACATTTTGGTAAAACTTATAACCAAGATGAAAGAGTTTGCGTACTCAAGCTAGAGCTCGTGGAAACAACATCCTTCTTATTGGAAAAGGAAGAAATGACTCTCGAAGTTAGGAGGGAGCACTGAAAACATTATTGAAGACAGTCATCTTTAAATTTGAAAAACAGTCCATCTTGGATAGATGCTTTCCTGCTCAGAAAGTGGATTGAGATTTCTGACGGACAGTGACTTTCCATTGTGGTTAACATGGGAAGTAGTATGATTGCTGATGTATCATAGACAACAACTTCCCATTGTGGTTAACATGGGGAGTGGTCTAGGAAAGTCTCTCTTCTTGAGGGTTACTCAAGAACACTGGCCCGCCTCGCTGGACAACGATTTCTCATTGTGGTTAACATGAGGAATGGTATGTTTTGGAGGTTGATGCAGGACAATATTTTCCTCTTATGGTTAACAGAGGAAATGGTCCGAACAGTCATTCCTTAGGGTTTACACATTCTCTCCAGGGTGCACTTTGATTAGTGTAGGAGGAATGGCCCAGGGTGGGGAATGGTCCAGGCTCAGCAATCAGGGACAGACATTCCTTAAGGTTATACATTCTCTCCAGGGCGCACTTTGATTAGTGTAGGAGGAATGGCCCAGGGTGGGGAATGGTCCAGGACAGACATTCCTTAGGGTTTATACATTATCTCTAGGGAGCACTTTGATTAGTGTAGGAAGACATTCCTTAGGGTTTATACATTCTGTCCAGGGTGCACTTTGATTAGTATAGGAAGAATGGCCCAGGGTGAGGAATGGTCCATGCTCAGAAATCAGAAACAATCCTTCTTCCTTGTTTGAGAAGAATAGGGAAGATAGCCCATTGTTGATGAGGGCGGATATTCTTTCAAATCTCAAAAACGTGAGTGAAAGATTGGCCCAGATGATTCAGTTTATTTTTAACAATATTTTTTGTGCAGGATGGCATCAGATGATTGTTATGGAAACTACGTATCTCCAGACAGTAGAGATATACTATTGTGGTGGATATGTTCCACTATTTTGAGGCAGATATTTTTTCAAAGCTCACAGATGTGAGTGATAGATTGGCCAAGACAAATCAGTTTATATCATAACATTGTTTATGTGCAAGTTGTTATCAGATGTGTGTTATGAAGACAATAGATATAGACCACTATGGTGGATATGTTCCACTGTTCATGAGGCAAATATTCTTTCAGAGCTCACAGATGTGAGTGAAAGATTGGCCCAAATAATTCAGTATATATCATAACATTGTTTCTATGCAAGTTACTATCATATGTTTGTTATGAAGACTGTATGACAGTAGATGAGGACTACTGTGGTGGATATGTTCCATTGTTCGCAACCTTACGTTGTTGATCAAGTACTTGTGTGTTACTTGGTGTGGTAGTGAACCACTGGATTGTAGTTATGTACTACTATGGATAGACACAGTTGTGTTTTATTTTTGTTCTAACTGCCTTGAAGATTATCAGCAGTTTATTGGAAATAATCACCATCCAGACAAATGATGAACAAAGATTTTCCAGATGGAAATTGGTTCAGAGCATTTACTCCTCTAGATTATAAGAGTGGCTCTTGTATCACTCTATGGTGAGAGTGACTTATCCAGTATCATGTCTAATTACTTAAATGAAGTATGGTTTTGAGTGATGATGCGGCTGATGGTGATAGTGATGTTCATGATCTAGTCATGAAATAGTCTAGATGACTATATTGATGCTATCGGGTAAATGGTATATTTTTGTGCTCAAGTCCATTACCTGTAATACCTCCCTAGCTAGGAGGGAGTGTTAATATTATGGTAGCTGAGGGAGGTATTTACCTCCACATGTGAACATGACGAGAATAGAAGACTCTGGAAAGAAAGAGAAAATCCTAATGAGTTGGCTAATAATCCTAGAAGTCTTGGCAGTTCAAGAAGATAATTTATATTAGGTTATTAGCCTCCAAGAGAAGAAGTCGGCCAGAAATAATAATAATATACTGAACAAACACATATCCATAAGGAGAAGTTGGCCTCAGCAAATCTGGCAGAACTAGTATAAATACAGGGCGTCAGTTCTCATTTGACAGCATCTCAGAATTGCAGTTCCCAGTTTGGTGCACACTACAGTTCCAGTTTGGTGCACACGTGTGGAGGAGAGCTGCAGGTGCAGCTGTTGCAGTTAGCAGTTTTCAGTATTGGCTTGATTATCTCTTGTCTAGGGTTTGGACTATCTGATCAACTCTTTGTGATGCGCTATCCTTGGGGAAAGGTGTGCTACCCTTTGTTTGGTTATCTAGCCTAGGGTTTTCTTCCGAAGGAATTCTCAGTCAAGGTTAAGGTGCTCGGAGGGTGGCTTCGGCCTATGGTTGGGTGACGAGGGTATCATCAATGGTAAAACGAGAACACAATCTTCTATATTCTAACACCAAGATCACATTAACCTCACAATGTTCTAACATTACTAGTTCTGGAAAAGAGTGTCAGCATTTAACTTAATGGAGTTTGAACAATGCCAAATCTGCAATATTATTGAAAATGTCTTATGGTTCCGTTCAGAGGAGCAAGCCATTTTGACGGCTCAAAGGATGGACCTGATTTATTCACAGTTGGATACTTTGTATGAGGTATTTCCTCATGCTTCTCATTCTTGGACTGAACAATCGTATGCGCTTCTAGTTCACTTTGCCATTGAACTACAAAACTCCATTCATATCTTGATTGGGTATCATGGACAGATACAGATCAGATTGTTTTATTTCTTGTCAACGCATGATACGATTTTTATTTTTTTGGTTCAATCGATATGCAATATGGAATTGTCCTCATTTAATGTAAATTTGCTATGGACACGAAAGTCGCGTAACATGTAGACATTGTTTTCCTTTTCTTGTAAGTATACTTCATATGGCAATTATGCCAACCCAGGAAGCACATCTTGTAATACAGATTGTCTAATTATACAATGTGTTGGTTGTGGAGCCTGATTATCTTCTTGATTCAGAGGTCTTTTGTTTTCAGCCGTGTTTATATCCCATGAAGTATTTACACCCCAGAAGTAGGTACACTCTTCCACGCGGGGGAGGGCAGAAGGGGTTTACCCCCTCTGCGGGGTCCTTGTAAATGTATATTGTAATTTCATTGTAAATCTGGATTGTTCATTATAAGGTTGCAGATCTAACAGTAGAAATTATGTTAGGGTTTTTTGCCCTAGAAGGAAACCCTCTTTTATGAGGGAAATGTATTGCGGTTAATTATGATAGCGAATATTGTATTCTAAGATAGGAGACTGTGAGAGAAAGAAGAGGAAGTTACAGTGGGTTTGTTGTAGGTTGTATCCTTTCATTCACTGGATAATGATAAAGGAAGGACCAGACTATTTCTCTGGTGGATGTAGCCCACACTGGGTGAACCACGTATATGTGTCTCTATTGTATTGTGTATCTTCTCTGTTTTATTTCCGCATTTGTTTTATTTTATTGCTCCGCGATCCTGTTTTTCTAACACAATGTACAATTATGTTAATAAGGGTTCGGATGGCAGCATTGAGGCAATGTCTATATATGTAAGGGCATTTTTTACTGCATCATAGGCAATCAATTGTGCCATCATTTATGAAAGCAGGGGCAGAAGCAAGAGAGTTGCATTTGTCACATACAGACTCGAAGGGGGTCAAGTATGCATTTGTTGCAACCAAAACACCCTCGACCTGCACACATGAGCATAGTAATTAATATATTGAACAATATAATATACAAGTGTACAACACAAAAGCTGCACAAAATTGTTTAAGGCAATTTTTATGTGCAAAGTGTGGATGGAATTGTAGATGTATACGTACAACAGTTGTCGAGCTAGTTAGTTTCTTGAGATCCTGTACTATGTCTGTTCGCAATTTTGTTACAAATGTTGTATATGTTGTGCAAAAGATCCTTTTTTTAACATATATTTTCTTTGTTTTATTTTTGAAGAGCATAAGTGGAAATTTGTCTTTATGCAATTGTTGTTCCATTGAGGAAAATAAATTTGAATAGGTGTCGAACAATTGTAGCTGCAGCATGGAATAGTGTAATAGTTGTGTAACATAACTAAGATATATGAGCATGTGAAAGTAAAGGACAAAACTGGATATGGAGAACGATACCATTTCCTTGTCGTTGTCTGACTCTCCATATTTTATATGGAGAATGTGTTGTGTGTCAACTTTTCTCGCAAGTGTTACAGTTGCACCAATGGTTTTGATTGGGTAAATGTCATTGCTCTCTGCAAGTTGGTTGATTGTTGTGTCCGGTACAAAACGATATTCTGAACAAACCATGGGAACTCGTTTCATTGAGTGATATAATCTGATCACAATCACCACGGTCATATACTATTTTCGGTAATATATTACAATTTGTAATGGATATCCCATTACCTGGCGAGACCTTTTCTGCATGTTTCTAGACAAGTTGTGTTCAGTGTGAATGTCATCATGGCTTCGTTGTTTGTCATGTCAGCACGCATAATGCATCTAATTTTGTTTTCCTTGTCTAAGTAGGTGCTATACATGACCATTATGTCCCCGACAAACACTTGTCCAGTTCAGCAGTTGTTCATGTTGGATTGCTAAGAGGGGGGTGTGAATCAGTAATAGAGCAATTTAATTCTTTTTCACCATAAAATGCAAGTGTTATATCAATGTAGAATTATCATCCAATAGTTGCAGAGTAAATAAATAATGAACAAATGAGAAATCACACGCATACACAGTACACCCGTGTTTTACGTGGAAACCCAAAGCGGGAGAAAACCACAGAATGTTTTTTCTTATATGTCTTGAAGAATTACAT
>CBVK0103589981.1:0-14162 GCA_900067695.1 Picea abies | reverse complement strand
TACCGGGCTTTTGGAAATGATAGCGAGGGTTATGCTTTATGAAAAGCCGAAACCCGAAAAAGGAAAGTTTTAGTCTTAGAGATAAAAACTTTAAAAACTGTTTCAACACTACCGATCGTTGGAAACGACACGACAAGGAATATCCATCTATGAGTGTGTTACATGCATTTGCATTGTCCTTCATGTCCTTATTCCTCAATCAACTTCGGGCTCCATGACCACACTTCTGAGGCTTCTGGTAGTAGACTACTTCAAATGCACCCATCACATCTATTGACATCACCCACTTTTGTTGACATCAATGCAAATTGACTTACCATCAATCTTGACCACAACTCTGGGGTATCTCGACTTCTCCAAGGTTTGATATCAATGACAATTAATTGTCCAGCAATCTCCCCCTTTGGCATTGATGGCAACACAAACATTGATGGAAACACTCATTCTCCCCATGTGTCCATCGCTCCTCATAAATGTTTCTCTCGATGTTTCTCTCCCCCTCTGACATCAATGGAAAAGGGAAACTCCCTTTGGGGCTTCTCCCCCTGTCTTCATGCTTTTGTCTATCTTTTTCTTTCTCCCCCTTTGACATCGTGGGAAAAATGATAACTCCCCTTGTAGGTATGTCTCCCCCTGTCTTCATGCTTCTAATATTTCTCTTTCTTGATTTATTTTTTTGACGATTTCTCTCCTCTTGAATTTTCTATAGTCTTCCATGTAGATCAATATGGGACTTCCTACATACTCTTTCTTTCCTCTCTTCCGATGCTTTTGTCCATTGGTGCTTCCTCTTGTAATTCACTGACATATATAACAAACATTCAAAAATTACTTGACTTCAAATCTACATGACTTGTAAAGTTCACATCAATAACCATAATTTTCTTTGACGATATAGCTTATGTCATGCCTTTCACAACTTTCCTACTTGATTCCATTTGTTCAGTAGTTTCACTGATTCCACTGATTCCACTATCATATATGTGTTTATACCTATCAAAGTTCTCATGAATCCATCTCTGTCCATATGTCATAAAATTGTCCATGATTCTACTACTCAATTGCATACAATGCTGACCAATCTAAATAATTCTTCGAGTCTTCTGCAACTAATCATTACATATTCCTTGCTGCTTAATATGTCTATTCAATATGCAAATCAGACTCTACATGTCTGCAACAATCTGTATTGAATATATCCCTACCTGAATATGTGCATGGAATGTTCTTATACAATCATGAACCTCTGCCTGAGGCATGTGCCAATGATATACTTCATGAATGTCATTTGATACTTGCATGGGAATGTGTTCTGAAGGTTTCTCCTCAAATACTCAATCACAAGACTTTCTACACTTCTATTCTGAAACTGCTTGCAAACACTTCAGACTGCTCGAAAGTTAGTTCTATGATCTGTAGAGATGCTACTTCAACTGCCCCTATTCGATATTCATATTTACCTGGACTCTCCAAGCTGGATGGCTCAGAAAAATACCCACTCTGATGCAGAGTAATCTTCCTCTTCTTTTGTGGATTCATCATCATCCTCTTTCTTAGTTTTGAAGTTATTTTCATCTTCTTCCTAAATTTTGACATCTTCCTCTTAATCCTCTTTCTAGATTCCGACCTCTTCCTCTTTTATTGTGGATTCATCATTATCTCACACTGCTACAAATCCTTTGAGTATGATCTCTGAGACGTGGTCTTCATTCACCTTTTTTTATTTTTTCTTTTTCATTTCTTCACCAAACCTTCCTATATCTGACATCTTCCTTTTTTCATGTAGATTTGTTCTGATCTCATAATATTTCCAATCTTGAGAGTATGAATTTTGGGTGTCCTTCATTCATCTGTTCTTCCTTTACTTGTTCTTGTTTTCTTTTCCAAATCTTCTTACATTTGATATCGATGTTGTCTTTCATGGAAGTATCAATCATGCTTCTACAATCATGAGCTATATGTCCATAGTTGTGGCACTTGTAACATTCAATATTATGTGGGGCCACATAAACATTTCTTGCTTGATCATTTATTCCATAAGCTCTGCAATCTACAGTTTTATGTCCAAAGTTTGTACAAGTAAAACAATGACCATAAAAGAAACTTTCATACCTGGGAGTGAATGATCTTCTTTGTGATGTAGTCCTTCTGAACTCATGCCTTGGTTGATCATGATATTCTCTTATGTTGTTTCCTTCACAATGGTTGAATCTTATTTGATACCTAAAAGTGGAGGGCCCTCTTCGATATCCATCTCTTCTGTAATCTTCTTCTTGAGTTTTCTTCATTTATGGAATGTTCTTCTTTGAAGGCTCAATTTATTCCTTCTTAATAGGGCCTTTGATGACTTATGCATAGTTCTTAGTCTTCTCTTCATTCCTCCTTTATATTGACTTGTAACATTTCTCTTCAGCTTTCTTTACTGATGATGTGGAGATTTCTCTTTCTTCACTGTTCTTGCTGAGCTTGAAAATTTTAATTCTTAATGTGACAATTTCTTCTTTAAGCTTCTCACAATCTTCTTCTTTCTTCATCATTTGGATCTTCATGAATTATTCCTTTCTCTTTGCTTCTTCAAGTTAGGTCTTCAAAGAGACAATTTCTTCTTCAAGTCTTATTTCTCGTTGACTAAATTATGCTTCAAGCTTATTTAAGTCCTCAAATATTCCCTTGAGATGGCTAGTCAAAATCTTTTCTCTCTTCTCTACTTCCTTTCTTTGTGTTACTATTTCTACTTCCAAAAATTGCTTTTCTTCCAACTGACTTTTTCATGCTTCATCAATCCTTTTGGATTCTTCTACTTGGAATTTTAGGTTTGTAATCATCTGTTGGACTTCTTCAGAGTTGGGATTTTGAGACCCCTTCTTTAGCTTGATCAATTCTTCCTCGAGTGACTTGTTTTTCTCTCTTTCTTTGACCATCTTGTCTAAAGCATTGGTTATGTGTCATTCATAATATTCTTCTTTTGAATTTGTCTGACCTGATGAGCTTCTTCCTTTCCATACTAATTCAACATCTTATTCATCTTCATGCTCTAGATGAGATTTCTTTGAGTAGAAATTCTATAATTTATCCCAAAGTTCTTTGGTTGATGAACATTGTCCCATTCTGACTTTTACTGGATCTGATAATCCTTCTAAGATAAAATCCATTGCTATTTTGTTGTTTCTCTTCAATTCCTTCTTGGTTGCAGTCTTTGGTTTCTTTGAACTAATGTATCCTGTAACAACTGAGTGCCAAACATCATACCCCTGTGCCTGTAAAAATACTTTCATCCTGTCGCTCCATATCTCATAGCTCATACCATTCTGACCATCAAATATCGATGCTCCATTTACTGTGCACTTCATGAATCATGTCATTCCATTATATGTGGAATCCATGATCTACCTTGAAGTGGTTAAACTGTTTTCTTGAAGGACTTGCTATGATACCAATTGTTGGACTAAGATTTTCATTAGACCAAAGCCCACAAGCCTTAATCTCTGCCACAATCGCCAGAGATAGGATCCACGAGAGGGGGTTAACCCATGTCATGAAACTTGTGGGAAGCACTGAACCCAATGCCCAACAACTTCCTCTTTTGTTCCACCTTATGTTCGTACTACCTTTTCCTTTCCTTATCTCGAACATTCTCTTCCTTGCTCAGGTTCCTAAACTTGCTTCTATTAGAAGCAACCCTGGGGTCAAGCTCCCAAATTGAAGGGGCACTTCCAAGGTACTTTTGGCGGACAACTTCAACCGACCCAAACAATCCTCTCAGTACATGTTTTGAAGGCAGTCATAACTTCCTCAACTACCCGATCTAATCCCATTAATGGGATTTCTTGTGAACAAGGAAAACATGGTACTTTGGACAGGTTGGTCATTCGAGGTGATGTAGGTGTAAGTTGGGCTTATGGGAAAGCTTCTTATTTTTCTCACAAAAGCTTCCCAGTTTTCCCCTCACCAATTCCCACTAGTGGTATCATGACCAATACTGCAAGGATTCCCCTCAGTTAGCTGGTAGGTGTTTTTATTAAACATAAACACAATTACAATGTTCATCATATATAATTCATGAAGTCTAAAACATAATTTTAGACTTGGGCGAAAACAAGGTGTCAAAATGTATTCTTCCCCAAATGTAGTTTTACCGGTTGAATGACACTATGTTATTTAAAGATGCTAGAACACATCTCTAGCCTAAAAAAAATATACTAAAATTCAGAGGCATGCTAGCTTAGGAAAGAGCTTTGATACCACTTGTAGTGTTCCTTAACCCTTGAAAATTGAAACACAACTAGGTATATAGAAAATGTAATTGTATATTAACTAGAAACAAGAGACAATAAGATAAAATATGCAAAGATGCTTTGTATATTGATAATGCAAAGAATAATACAATGTTCATTTTCCTCTTAAGGCGAGGTGACCTTCCACTAAGTAGAGCTCCAAATACACAACACATGCCACACATTCCAAAGTTTCATGTTTCTTTAAATAACTTTTCCATAGAAAAAACCCTAACTACTTGTGGTCCCTTCACTAATGGGTACCAACTACCTAGTGGTCTTATAAAGTGGACACTTTTCATTAAATAACTTTTCACTATTATCCAATGAAGCTTATTCAAAGAGGATGACTACATACAACAATTAACTAACTCCTAGCTAGCCTAAAGTAGGGAGGTTAGAGTAGGACCTTAACAATCTTTCTATCCAAAGGTTAGGAAAGTCTTCCTTCAGTGATAAACTAGAATGGTTGTGGATGTGTGAAACAAGAATAGATCCTCTAATATTTAAAATTTAATCTCGATAAGCTTCAATGTCCATGTATTTCCCTTTTGCAAGATGTTTGAATCCAAACTCAATGTTGTAAGAAGGGTTTGGTTATTAACCGAAACATTAAGGGATTCATAAGAACTTATAGGAAACAAGTTTCATTCACATATAGCAATCTTACATTTCTCTTTACTCTTTTGAGTTAAGAGGCTTTATAAAAAAAAATTGAAATCAAAGTTAGAAAGGTTTGGGAGCCTTTCCTTATTTTTGTTTATGTGTTGATGCTTCATTCTTTCAAGAAGAGTTTTGTATTGTTAGATTATGACAATCTTTAGGTATTTATCCAATGTATCTTTAATAATTTTTATAAATATTAATTAGTTAATAAAATAGATAAAATAACATAGTTATTTAGACTATCATAAAAACTATAAATATAATTTATATAATTAAAATTTGATTAATATAGTAAAAAAATATATTAATGTATGAATATATTATTAATAAGTTATATCATTATAAGAATTAAAAATTAGATAAATCTAAAATTATAATAAAATTCCAAGGGTTGAGTGTTTAATATAGAAGAGAGTTATAATATATTAATATATTATAATTTATTCCACTTATTGAATGTTAATAATATTGAGATTTTTATAAAAGATTATCTAATATTGAAATGATGATATCCAAAATAAATTTTAAAATTTAGTTCTTAAAAAACAAGGTTGGAAGTCATTATAAAAATAACTACTGAAATTAAATTTAATTAATTTTATTTATTAAAATATATTAATTAATATATTATAAATTATATTAATAATATATTATATTTTGAGTTATTAATCGAAGATTATAAAATTTATATAGTTAAATAAATATTAAAATTAATTGAATGTCAGTTTAGATTTATATAATTTTGGATGTATTTTTAAAGAGGAATAAAATTTTCAGAAATACAATTTTTTAACATTTTCTTAAGTTTTACACTTTAAAAAAGATTTGCTTGATAAAATTGAAATTAAAAAGAATATAGGGTAGTTGTTATTCATTCAAAAAAATATATATAATAAAACCCACATAAATATTTATTATTATTTTAATACTTTATATTAGATGAATATTTTCCCAAAACTAATCAGGCTTTTCTAATAAAATTGAAACTTATTTATCTAATTGCTAAATTAACTTTACCCAACAATGCAGTCATGTCAAAGGCCGATAATATGTATGAGAAGAAGGATACAAAGAAACTTTTTCCATTTCCAATCAAAAATAATTGTTAAATTAACTTTACCCAACAATGCAGTCATGTCAAAGGCCGATAATCTGTATGAGAAGAAGGATCCAAAGAAACTTTTTTCATTTCCAATAAAAAATTAAATAAATTATAATTTTTTTGGAATTTTATATATACTTTACTGAGAATATGGTAAGACGATTTTCCTTTTCATAACAACATATAGTGACGTTTAATTCTTTAAATCCCTAACTTTAGTTGTAAAAAACTTAGACTTTTGTTTTTTTCCGTATTTAGTGCACCAATAGATCCAAGTATCGTGCCGACATAGTAATTTTTATATGGTTGAATAGATGGTCGTATCGTGCCGACATTGTAATATAAATATGGTCGTATCGTGCCGACATTGTAATATATATGGTTTTTTAGGTGGAGCTGAATATATTAAATAAATTTTCCAGAGACAAATAAAGTCTACGAAAATGTGCTGGAAGTTGAAAATTCTCCACCCAAAAAAAAGTTATGCGTGTTTCTATAACGCCAGCGAGACTGAGCTTCGTTGGTGTGATATGTTGGATCTTTCCACGAGCAGTGCATGTCTGTGATGAGTTGTTATTTTGACATTTTTATGGCGCGCAATCAACCAATGCATGGAATATATAAACCAGTGGGAGACATAGATCTACCCATTTCCGTGAAACGTCTAATCCATGGGGGGCATGGTTAAGATACAAAGATACATACAACTTATCGATTCTTCAATTTACCATAAGAAAATACAACTTATTAATTCTTCCACAAAAGAAAAGTGATTTCAACTTTACAGAGAAAAAACCAATCCCTAACTTTTATCCATAATACTATACACTTACAATCTCAAGCTTAAATTCTAAAACCTAAAATCATTGTTTCTTCCTTATGTACATTGATTGATGTAGAAGTGATTCCAATCCTTTATGAGGTCAATATCAACCTTAGAGTTTCAATGTGTTTTATGACCACTCTTCTTTAAAAAAAAATCAATAGTTTTATGATACGTTTTATATAAAAGTGGATTGTCTAGGACCAGATTTCACCCATAGGTCCATTTCTCAATAAAAGGGATATAAAACAATTTAACGGATTTATTAAAATTCCATGGATTTGAAAAGAGAACCGACCTGATTTCACTTTGTTTGTACGTAGATTCTTATGGTGTCTTAGTTATAATCATTGTATAGTTTTTAAAAGTAGAGTCTCATTTGCTAGTGGTAATTGATTTGAGAATCAACAACTCTCCACAGCTCCACACGTATCACGGTAAATATAAAAGTTAAAAAAAATAAAATTTACTAGAGAGGTTGGTAGAAGGTTCTTCAATTTTCATGTGTAGTTGGTATAGGATTTACAAGTCAATAAAATTTTGGTGAAATGGTCCACATATTTCATTCATCATAATAAAAAAACTATTTAAACTTCTATACTAATCATTTCATCTTGAATGTGGCGGTATTATTTCATTTCATATTAGTGTTTACTTTTTCTACCTAATTATTTCATCTTCAAAGTGACAGTATTTAAATCAGATCAGTGTTTGCTTTTCCCCTCTCACAATCGTAAGAAGAAAACTGTGCATCACAGCATAACAGTTTCCCCAACCGATTGCCATTATGGACGATTACACAGTGCAGGTCTGCAATTTGTCTACCAAAGCAACTGTCAAGGATGTTAAGCAGTTCTTCTCATACTCTGGCACGATTAAGAAAGCAAAATTAGAAAGGTGCGTGATGGATTCCTTGCTTGAATTTTATGTAGAAGTGCGCATTTTCTATTTCTGTAATTTACCCAATTGGTGAATGAATTGTCAACATGGGATTTATCAGAGTTGAAGACAACTGATCTGTTTACAGTGAATTCCAAATAATGTTTTTACCGATCTAGCAAAAAACCAACAGTTGAAATTTTCATTTGCAAATGCTGAGAGTTTTCAAATAAGAGCAGTGATTTATGGAAAGGGCGGTGAATGTAGTAAGACCACACAATTGTGAGACGGAACACTAATTTACATAGAATTATGTTAATCTTAAAGGATTTTGGATTGATATCCATAGTCAAGGTGTGTAAAATTGGCCAAAAAAACCCTAATATTATCCTTTTTTTTGAGTGGCGGTAGGTCTGGACAGTGGGAACAAGTTGCTTTTGTGACTTTCAAGGAGCCTTATGCTTCAGAAACTGCTGTCCTTCTGACTGTAAGTATGTTTTTTCTAATCTTTCAATGTTTGCCAATAATAAGGTTCAAAGGATAAATTCTTGTGTGTTATATGGTTATCTGTGGATTGGATCTTGCATAATACTCTTGTTTGTGATAAAGATGTGGAATTCAAGATATAAGGTCTTGGAGGATCACATTCAGATCTAACATGTTATTCTGATTTTAGTGTTCTTTTCTTTGGGTTATCTTGCATCTGACAAAATGATTAAAAGAAAAGACGGGTTTTGGTGTTTTTGGATTCTTGCAGGGAGCCACAATCATAGATCAGAGAGTGCGTATAGTGCAATGGGAAGGATCAGAGGAGGCACTTAATCGTTGGAAGAAGCAAATGATGGAACTTCAAGAAGAGGGCGACACACAAGGAGTATTGTCATTTACTTAATTTCCTCTCTCTTTTTTAAAATTTTATGTGTGTGGGGGACAATGTACAAATAATATCGAGAAGGCAGGGCAAAATACCCTGAGTACTGTAGTACTCAGACCTGCCCGCCCTGCCATAGTCATTCTTAGATCAAATTAATTTTATCACTTTTTTTTATGGTCTCTGTATGTGTTTACATGTCTGTGATCCTTTAATTTTGTTTTTGAGGGTTTCGGTAGATGAGTGCCATTGATGGGCAGACTGCATTAATTTTATTTTTATTCAAGGATCAAAATTGGGTCCTTTAGATTACTTCAAAGGCCATTTTCCTCAACACCGAAGGGTTGTACCTGGTGGATGTTTTACCCTCAAATGAAAACCTACAATAAGACTTTACAAGGGCAAAATATGTAAAACAGATTTCATATCATAGTTAGCTCGATTTGTTTTCACTGGTTTGTAAAATGAAGAGACTTAATTTTGATCTTGCAGTAGAAAACTCAGCCTCTAAATAGCCATTTGCATAGAAGACCCTACTCTTGGAATTCAACTGATTCCTTCTGTTATGTAAAATACAAGTAGCTTCAAAAGGTCACCTTCCGTACCACTGATAAGAAGATATGAAGGTAAAAGTTACCTTAGATCAAAAAAAGTTTAGAAAGTCAGTCCTTAGTGTGAGTAATTATCTCAAGTTAGTAGTCAAAATAATGTTATTGGGGTAGTAAGTTATTCACAGCAGTGTTATTGCTGGGTAGTTTTTAGTCCTTAAGAAGTGACTAACATGGCAATATATTTGCAGGCTAGCAGCTTTATTCCATCTGCTGGCCAGGCAGTAAATGTGGTTACGACAATGCTTTCTAAAGGATATACCTTAGGAAAGGATGCACTAAGCAAAGCATATGAATTAGACCAGAAGTATCAAGTCATAGACACTGCTGCAACCAACCTGACATCTTTTGGGAAGTTTGTCGGGGAGAAATCAAAAGCAGCCTTGATTGTGGCCGGGCAAGCTGCATGCAGTGCAGGAACAGCAGTTGTCAACAGCAGTTATTTTTCTTCAGGAGCCTTGATGGTTTCTGGGGCTCTGGACAAGGCAGCCAAAGCTGCTGCTGATTTGGGTACTAGAGGTAATACAGCAACATAGTTAGAAGCAAAGTCTTATGCCAATATGCTTAGAGATTTAATTAAGTGGGTCCTATTTGAATATGGTGTATGTAATTTTGATGAAGTAATAAACTAGCCCATAGTTGATACTTGCTCTTTCAAGTATTTCCAATTCAGTGGCTTTAAAAGAATCGTCTCTTCCAACATATATTTTCTTATCATTTTGTGTAATCCATTCTGATTTTAACTTGTTTAAAGATTAGGTGGAATAATTACATACATGGATCTGAAATTACAGATGTAAATGTTCTAGTAAGCCAATTAAAGGAGTTAGTCTTAATTGGAGATATGTTCTGAAAAATCAACATGGGACACTGATTATTTAATAGGACTGCAAAATTTCTTAGATGTAAATGTTCTAATAAGCCAATTAAAGGAGTTTGTCTTAATTGGAGATATGTTCTGAAAAATCAACATGGGACACTGATTATTTAATAGACTGCAAAATTTCTTATATTCATGATCTTGTACCCATTCGAAATGCAAGCTCTATATTAACTTGATCAAATGAGAATCTTAATTACATATACATGTTGAAGAAACTTGATTTTTTTAACAATCTAAAATCTAAGATATAACAGAGCCTAATGCCTGCTATGGTTGCATTATCTTGCTAGAATGGAGACTAATACGTGGACATGGACATCAGTGTTTGATTCCATGAAAAGATAATGCCTATAATGATTACATTATCTTGCTAGGATGCAACTAATACATAGACATCAATGTCTAATTCCATCACAAAATAATAAATAACAATTTTCATCATTGTTTGATTCCAAGAAAAGATAATACATATAATGGTTACATTACCATTATCTTGCTAGAATGCAACTAGTACATAAACATCAATGTCTGATTACATTATCTTGCTAGGATGCAACTAATACATAGATATCAATGTCTAATTCCATCAAAAAATAATAAATAACAATTTTATCATTGTTTGATTCTAAGAAAAGATAATACATATAATGGTTACATTACCATTATCTTGCTAGAATGCAACTAGTACATAGACATCAATGTCTAATTCCATCAAAAGATAATAAATAACAACAATTTCTGAGCATAACCATCTTAACCTTTAAGCCAACCCCTTATTGCAAGATCAGTTGTCCATATAGTTGACTATATAATGATAATACCCACTAGGTAGAAGGTCACTTTCCTGATATAGCCAAGGTGAAGTCACTTACCTGAACTTTGTGCTAGGTCTTGATTGAAAGGTTGTATTTGAGCTCGATTTATACTTTAGCACTAACAAGATGCACTCCAATGCCACTTTGACTGTTTTCTTATTTATCATGGCTATTACCAAGAAATCTTGTGACTATTATTTGTTTTTAATTATTTAAAAAAAAAAATATTTTTCCTATTTTTAGATAAATATAACATATAAAAAAAAATAAAAAAACTTAAAAAATAAATTAATTTTTTTTATAAATTATAAATCGTTTTTTTTTAATGCTTTCCAAGCTTGCTAAAACACGTGCTCCCTTAAATAATGTGTGGCTGGTGCTTGACATCTACTAGATCTAATTAGATGAGGCCTCTTATATCATAAATGGCTTTTAATAGATTTATATATATTGTTTTGAATTTAGTAGAGACAACTAAGGTCGTTGAGGCCTCTCATATTATAATTGGCTTTTAATGGATTAATGTATATTGTTTTGAATTTAGTAAAGAGAAACAACTAAGCTCTTTTCTTCTTAAGCCATATGTTTATTTTTCAGTTTTGTTAGCATTTATTATTTTTTTTAAACATAGTCACTAGAGATAAATATAAGAAATATAATTTAATTTTTAATTCTACATTGGTTTTCAATACGTTATGCTAGTTTATCATGCAAAATAATGCAAAACATAGAAGTAAGTTGAGATTGTAATTTATTTGATCATTGGCATTAATGTATACATATTCCTAAATTATGATTAATGCTTTAAAGTGATTTATAAGTTTCTATCACTTGGTATTAAAAAAAAACATGCATCAAACATTTTAATAGATAAAAACATTAATGTATGCATATTTCTAAATTATGATTAATGTTTTAATGTGGTTGATGAGTTTTTATCATTTACTATTAAAAGAAAGTTTGCATCAAACATTTTGGTAGATGAAGAAAGTAAAACCTTTATTAGTATCAACATGATTAATGAATATATTAATTAAATTTAATATTTAACTTAACATCCACAACCCTCTCAATTGAGAGTGACTTCAATTAAACATGGTCATTATTAGATGTTGTTGAACTACCTACCTACCCTCATTCTAACTATCCCTAGGTTGGACTTGTAAAACTATTGCTTAGCCTGTTTTGATGACAAAATACCAAAGAGGGTACATTCAATTTATCATATGTAAATAAAAGTTACTAGTGTTCATAAAGGTATTTGCTACTATGTTTTCTAAATTGAAGTTACTAGTGTTCATGAAGGTATTTGCTACTATGTTTTCTAAATTGCAAAATTGAGGCTCCAACTCTTTTCTAGCAACTTATTTCACAAATGATGCTATAGATATATGTGTTTTCTTTTCCAAGAAATCTCACATTCTTTGTGGGAGAAATGAAACTTTGATTGTCACTTCATAACATCATAGGATGTGTTGGTCTTTCTCCAACATTTGATAGTAGCCTTTTCAATAACATTAATTTTTCTCAGGGCTTCACAAAGCAACAATAAAAATTTGCTTGTTATACCATGACAAAACTGTATTGTCAAAAGTAAACAACTATGCTTTTGTGGTGACAAAGTAACCTTAAAAGTTCCCTTGTTACACGATGACACAACTTTATTGTCAAAAGTAACAACAATGCTTATGCTTCCGTAGTGACAAAACAACATTAAAATTTATCTGGTTGTACACCATGACACAACTTTATTGCCAAAAGTAAATCTATAACTTGTGGTGGACTTTCCTATTTGTCAACATTGCCTTCAAAATCAAGATTGTAAAATTATAGAAGGTTTTGAAGCTCTTCACTACAAGTGCACACACTAAAGCTAGTGCCAAAATTAATTGTTCCCTTTATATATTCCAAAATTAGTTTAGTTGCTTGCCATAATTGCATGGGTTCTTTGTTGGCTACAACATTGATTAATAAAACAACTGCTTGTAATTAACAAGTTAATAATGTAATGTGATATTAATCAATGGATTTCAACTTGTTGATATGTAGAAAATAGAGGTTAGGATTGACATGAGACTCCATGTGAACTTAAGAGAAAATTCAATAAAATCAATATAGGCATGTGCCCCTGGTACCCAAATATTCAATATATTATACATGAATGAAACAAGTGTACAAGATGCTAGAATGCAATTGAGAGACATCCATCTGGTGAATCTCCAAATGGAAATCACTGGCAAGTGAAAGCATCTTGGAAAAATGAGCAAAATTATCTTGAGTGACCAATTTAGTTTTATGATTCTCAACACTACCATTCACATAGAATTTCATTTTATAGATTCATTTACATCCAACAATATTCTTCCCTAACAGAAGAGGTACCAACTCCCATGTATCATTTTTCATCAAGGATCTATATTCTTATGTTATGACATCCAACCATGCTTTCCATGAGCTTATTTATAGTAATGAGTATTGTTACTGTCTAAACTAGCACTCCAATGGGAAGTCCAACCATAGGTGCTAACTTGAGGCAACAAGACCAAAATTTCACCATTGTCACCGCAATACAATATCTCCTTCCCTTTAGGCCAACTTCTAGAAGCCAAGGGGGGTATTCCTATTTATGAAAGTAAACCTTTTTATTGAATTATGGCCATGCAATTTTAAGATTTACTTCAATGAATCCACAATATAACAATGTAATGCACACAAAATCTCATAAGTGATTAAATGCTTGAAAGATAACAAGTTAGGTACAATACCATAAACCACCAATATATCCACTTGAGAAAGAGTGTTAGGAGCTAGTGGATGTGTGTGCCAAATCCGATATGCAATATGAACAATGTAAACAACTTCATATTTGTAATTATCACTCAACAAACAAACTTCAAAGAGTCTAATCAAGCATAAACCACTTTCAAGCTATGTTAGGGCATAAAGAGTGAAATTATTTAGCATAATTTGATAACGAAATGTGTTCTTTGAGCATCAATCAATTATATGCTAAAAATTGGACAAGCTTAAGGTTGTCTAGAACAATTTAAATCTGTTATTATGATCAATTAATGTAGAAATTTCATATTTGAAGTGAAGAGAAAACCATCCAAGAGAGAGAGAGAAATAATCCATTTGGGATTTTTTCACTAGGGCTAATTATATACAACAAAATAATATCCCAATAAGTGTTAGGGTCTCTCTCTCTCTCTCTCTCTCTCTCTCTCTCTCTCTCTCTCTC
>CBVK0103589980.1:0-35312 GCA_900067695.1 Picea abies | reverse complement strand
GTGAGTTATGGTAGGGTGGGATATGTTAGGTTAGGTTAGTTTAGGCTAGGATAGGTTGGGATATTCTACACTAAGCTATGAGAGGGTTAGGCTATGATATATTAACATAAGATAGACTATGTTATGCTAGGTTTTGATAGCTTAAGTTTAGTGTATGATAGGTTAATGTATTGTAATACACCTAGGTTGATCTTCATGTGTAAATATCAATGTAAATGTACTTTAATTATAAGTTGGTTAGTTGAAGTAATAAGTTTGTTGGTTTGATTATTCATGCATTAAGTTAGTGCACAGGGATGTCACATCAAAGGACTACATGCACTTATAAATTGATATAGTGTGCAATTTAATGTTTTGCATGCACCTATGTAAGTACATAAGAATGGTGCACTAAAAGTGAAATAGCTTAGTGAATGCACTATGCACAAGCATTAGCATGAAAGGATGGTGCACTGAAGGAATAGGAGATCAAACTTGGATTGAGCGTGCATTGGTTTAGTGAGAAAGATTTTGAAGGCATGTGAAGCCTTTTGTATACAAGTTACGAGGTAACGTGCACTAGTGAAAGGGCGTGAGGTTAGTGCACTAAGGAAAGAGTGTGCACAACCTAGAAGTTCTGCAAGCACTAGTTTTAAGTGTGCGGGCATTTTATTTTGAGTTTTGTGAGAATGTATGCAAAAGATCGATATTTTGGTAGTGAGATGTAAATGTAGTCGTAAACAATTTAATGAAAATACATCCTTGTGGCAGACAGACCACATAAAAGAGTTCAGGGGGCTTAAAATCCACTAGATGAGGTCAAGGGGGTTGGGTTAAAGGGGTTAAAGAAAAAAGGCGATATTTTATTAATATTTCCTAAAAAGTGTAAAGGATATAATATTATATCCTAAGTCATGAGAAGGGGACAAGTATCTAAAATTAGTTCTCAACATGAAAAATGTCAAGTTGGGGACATGCTATGGAAAAAAGGTAGTTCTCAACTCGACATGTGTCAAGTTGGGAACATGCAATCAAATGATTCATACTTATTCCATTCAGGCATCCAATCATTCATTCATTCAATTGGACCATCATAGGGGTAAGAGAGCCAACTATTCTTCCATTGGGGGGATTGTTTTGTCATGATCTGACTGTTTTATGAGTGATCCCATGCAGGTTCTTATGAGCTGATTGTTACTATGATCTGTATGATGAATATATTTTTGTAGATAACTATGTATGATTCATCTTGGAGAAAAAATGAAGAGACGGGTTTTCAGGCTCGTGGAACATTGGATTAAAGAGGTAGGTTGTTAGGCCCATGGAAGATTTCATTTTTCTCCACATGAACAAATTGTTGGGAATTATTTCCTGAGGTGTCAAACTGCAACGATAGGGATATGAGACTTCCTTTCCATCTTGTTATTGAATCCTTGGAAGGGAAGTGGGGTAGCCAAAGTAATTTTGAGTAGAGAAGGGGCACACTTCCTAGTGTGGGACAGGAATGTGGGGAATGAGAGAGTGTAGGCTATTAGTGTGAATTGACATATGTGATGGACTTTCTTGAAATTAATTCACTTGTGTATGACATAATTATGACTGAATTCTTGTAGAGTGATATACTTTATCCTGGTTAGGACCCCTTTCCCAAATGGATTTTCTCCCCAGCTTAGGGGTGACCCATTGTTGATATTTATGAACAGTGCATTCTAAGGATGGGAGAATGTGGAAGGTCTTCTCATAGTTGGTGTATTTTATTCAGAAGATAAGTTTCAATTTGTGTGTTAAATATGTCTACAATTATATTCATGCAATTGTTGTCATGAGTTTATGTTGTTTATGTTGTGTTTATAATTCTGTTATGAATGATGTATAAATTTGTTTAGAAAATGTACGTAATCATGCGTTGTAGAGTTTCTATACATTTTTTTAGTTAGGGAGAGAGTCATGTCATAGAAATTTAAGCGGAATAGTTGGTAAATTTGTATCAGAGCATTAACAAAATGTGATAAGTAGTAGGACAACCCATCCTGGGTGGCTAGGGTGTTACAATATGGTTTTAGAGCCCAGTCTACAACACTAAGACTCGATGGGCTAGGTTAACATCATGTCAAAATAGTATTCACAGAGAATTGAGTTTGGGAGTGGACGAAGTTTCAAGCTTTAATGTGTCCATGACATAAAATTGAAGCTATTGAGAGGAATTATATAAAATCCCCAACTTATATTGCTAAATTTATGAAGGAATTGGGAAAATTTGCACTGGAAATGTCAACTAGTGGTACACTTAGGAATTATCATGAAAAGGTTGAATTTAAGTATGAAAGAGTTAAATTGAACAAATTTCATGAATGAAAAACGTACATGGTAGAAATTGGTTGAGAAACGGGCAAAAGCCTCAATTTTTGTAGTGAAAACTATGGAAAAATCAGTTAAGTTATGAGAGTAGTGTGTGCACTAAGTAGAAATGATGTGAAAGATAATAAGTTGTGAAGGTATGCACAATAAAAGATGAATACTACACTATGTGGAGTCTGTGGTGTGGAGAAAAGATGTTGTGCAGGTATGCGCATTACACTTTTGTTGTTGCATGGAAAATAAGGGTGTCCAGGGTATGTACACTAATTTTTGACACTGCACTGTATATAATATGTGGTGTGCACAAAATATAGACTTGTGCGATAAAAATGCATCGAATATTAACATCGCAAGATGAAATCTTGTGTCACAAAATAAATAATTTGATGTGCATTTGCAGTGTTGACAAAATGTAATTTGAATATGTGGAGGTGCATGCATTGTTGTACTATTGGTGCGTGACACCAAACTCGTGCTTTGTACATATTGGTGCCCAAAGGAGCACTAATGCACAGAAAGAGTATTGGTGCACGATGTAGTTCTAGTAATATGTGCAGAGTATCAGTACGTGACATAGAAGTGGTGTTCAATAGAGATTGGTGTGCATCAGAAAATATGCACAACAGATAGTGGTGCATAGTTCATGTGCTACATGTTTTAGCATTGTGAATGTAAATCTACACAGGCTAAATATGAAGTATAATTGCACGTGCGAGGTTTACTATGTGGTTAAATTCATAAGAAATCAGAAGAAGAATTATGATGCTATATGAGAACATAATTGTACATTATTTCATGATTTGTCAAATTGTCTATCCTAAGAAAAAAAATTGGTTTCACATTTTGTAGATCCAACAACATTAGATCAATAAGGATTAGCATGAGTTGAGAATCATGGAAGATGTGCAAGGGATTTTCAATCATGAAGAAGAGAACAAAGGAATGTATTCCCATATGGTTAATGAAGGTACAAATTCCAATGGACATGCATAAGGTAGGGAAGAAAGAATGAACTTGATGGAAACCATAAATAGTTTGTAGAGGAATGTCCTGATTCATAAATCTGACAATGAGAGGCTTATGAAACACAAGGAAGCACAAGAAGACTTCAACATTAAGTTGATGCAGAGCTTGAACATAATTGCGAAGAAAATGGACAAGAAGACTGAGTCAAGAAGATCAAGAAGCTATAGGTCCCATAATAAGAGGGGAAGAACAACATGCAATGATTCCAAGCCCAATTCTAGCTTGGAATCATTAACTACCACTAGTTTGTCGATGTGCAGTTGTTTATTGAGTTATTAAGTGCATACAAGATTCATTCAACACATGAATATCATCATACAGTCAAGATATAGAAGCACGATCTGACCCTTTTATTATAAGCAATGTAGGATCAATACAATAGATGGTTGATCTCACATAAACCTCAGATGGTCGTACAAACAACAGAGATGAGCTGCTACAAAATGCTCTCGACAATACAAATGAAGCCTCTAAAGACTAGATAAGTAATGAATACCAGTATCAAGAAGATCTTAATGTCAAACCCTCCAACTAGAGAGTGCCATGCATCGAAGTGGAGACTAAAGCCCTCGATACTTTGGTTCTGAAGAATGCTCCAAAGGAGCCCAAACTCGATCAAATAATAGATCAGGGTAGTGGGTGCCTCGTCCTAAAGTTTCAAACCCAATGTCCAGGGAAAACCTCTCAAACTGCAGAATCTTGTAATATAGTTTCATCCTCCTAAATATCTAAGTCGAGCCCTCCTCAATGGTATGGCATGCCCTTGCTGGAAGTTCCTCAACAGTATGAACTTGATGTCTTTTGAAGATTTAGAAGGAAATATGCTAAGAATAGAATGGTGTGGAGGAATATTTCATCGCCGAGACCAAGTTATGGAACAAGGTGAGTGGATATTTCACCACTGAGTTGCTCACAAGGGGTTGTGTAGCAAACCCCCAAACTGAATGCTCAAAGCACTAACAAGAAAAATACAAATCAGAATGAGTAATAGGTGCACCCCAACCTCTTACTTATACTTTTCCTTCTAATTCTCTATTGAGTTAGGTTAAATCCCAGGGTTAATCTTCTATTCTTTTGTTGAGTTATCATTTACTCCTTTATCATTTTCCTTTCTTAAGTCAACTTAAAAATGAGGAGAGGAAAAGACAAAGGGAAAGCGCTTGCCAAAACACCTAGGTTGATACCTCGCTGGACCTTATCGCTCCTTTATTATATATATAATAGCCAGTCCTGACTTCCTTTTGGCGGTCATGAGCTCCATAGTGAAACTGGGCATTGGTCAATTCCTAAAATGCCTTGGGATGAAAGAGTGTGTCACCTTTGTGACACTTAGAAGGTTAAAGATGAAAAACACTTTCTCTTAGATTGTCCAGCCTACACCCATATTAGATCTCATTTTCAAAATATTGATCACACTACCAACCTTCCTAACCTCTTAACTCAATAAAAGTATGGTGATCTTGGAAACCTTCTCTTAATGCTTTTCGGGCACATAAACAAAATTCTAAAGAATCCAACCTTCCTAACCTCTTAACTCAATAAAAGTATGGTGATCTTAGAAACCTTCTCTTAATGCTTTTCGGGCACATAAACAAAATTCTGAAGAATCACAAGTAATCACTTACCCTCTTAAGGTCTGATAGACCAATTAGGTTAGGTCTTAATGGACGTTAATCATCATCATCATCATCATCATCATAAATCTAAAATTGTTCTAAGAGAAATTGAAGACAAATGTTTTCCTTTTTAATATTTATATATAAAATATATTAGTGAAAAAAATCAAATAATTTTGAACACTTGTTTTTTATAATATTCATAGATAAAATATATTAATAAAAACCAATTATAATTACAATCTGCAAAAATAGTTATAATTTTTTTTTCTTTATCATTATAAAATTTCCTAGTTTGAATAGAAGCAATTATCACAAATAATTTCCACATATCAAAATATATCAATATCAATGTTAAGTATACTAGTTTAAATATGTGAATAATTTATCAAATAAATCAAATAGTTTTGAACACTTTTTCTTTTTAATATTCATATTTATTTTTAATATAATAAAATTTTCAATACAATATAATATTTCAATTTACCTCTTGACTAATGCTTTGCTCTTAACTAAGTTGTTATGGAGCAATTATTAATTTTTATTTTATAATTTAACTCTTCTCTCCTCGATTCTAATAGCCTCTAAGTCCAATAATATAAGGGCTAGTCCACTACAATTAACAATCATCACTATAAAGTAATGATAAAAGTGATCTATAATATTATGCCTAAATCGCTAAAACAAATTTGGTGTCTCTGGATCGATGAAAAAAAAATTGACATAAAATAATCCTAAATCTCAAACATATAGTTTTAACATTTTTTTCTCACCTTACTTCGAAGCCTTACCCATCCAACTCCATAGGCACAAATTCAAAAATCAAAGTTCTTGAATGAAATGTACTTTCATTACATCTATTTCATTGAATAAAATGGACCTACATTGGATCCTATTTCAGAAAAAGCACAAAATAATATATATTTTTTATGATTAAAGTCGAAATCAAAACGAAAAAAAGCTTCTAACGGAATAACGCCCGTAAAGCTTCAACGCAACGACCGGTAAAGCTTCGACTAAGTGAACCGTTGAGTTCTCTCATAGTTCGTTGAAGAGAGACGAGGATGGATGGCCAGAGAGAGAGGTGCAAAAGCAGAAAACTATTTTTTCGTTGAAGGGAGGTGCAAGAATATATATATATATATATATAATCAAGTTTCAACATTTTCGTCCTTGTTTATCTGCTCTGGTATGTGTAGTTTGAGTCTGGATGTTATCTGTGTGGTTCGGCGTCTATGTATCGTTGAGTCTGAGTCTGCATGTTTAAGTCGAGTCATGTTCGTGTGCGATAGAGGAGGCTGGACTGAATTAGATCACCTGCCATAGCGAAAGACTTTAATGGAAGGACGGCTGAGCTGTTCAACTACACATTTTATTATTATTATAGCTCTTCTCAAAAGTCTTATTTTTTCAGTAGATGTATTTATTGCTTGTTTAAAATCTCATGCATATCCTTTAATTTTATTATAGCAGCTCTTTTCAGAAGTCATAAATTTTGAGTAGATATATTTAGCAGTCTTAATCTCTTGTTGCTTTATATATATATATATATAATCATCTTAGCTCGCTCTTACATGATAACGCATTTCTTACATGATATTTAAATTTAAAAATAGTGAAGGCTTTCATAGATTTTCATCGCTTACAACACTTATTGAATGTCTACATGTCTCTCAATCACCGTTACGGTTATTAACCATTAATTTAACTCTTTTGCAATTTAGTTTTTATTTAGCCTTTTATATATAAAAATAATTAATTAATATTTTTCCAATTACACCTGGGAATTGACAGATTTTCTTATTTTATGTTTATATTTATTTATATTTATTTATAATTAATAAAATAAATGAGCTTTTTTTATTTATTTATAATTTTTATAATTAATAAAATAAATGATTTTTTTATAATTAATAGAATAAATGGAAAATTGTTGCTGATTTTTTTATGATGTAATCTATATTATGTTTTAACTTAAAATCATCTATATTATGTTTTAACTTATCATAATGTGATGTCTATTATGTTTTAATTTAAATACTTAAATGTAAACATTATTCTAATTATTCTAAGAAACATAATATTATAATGTAAAGGAAATTGTGTAGAATGTCTATTTATAATTTATTATATGTTAAATATATTGTATTTTTTAATAAAAAATATTATTTATGTTAGTTATTATTGGCTAACTTTTTTCATGAGTGAAGGAATTTACATTTAGAATATTTTTTAATTATATGTATATTTTCAATACATACATTGTTTTGAGTTTTATTGTAGTTTTTATTTCAAATCATATAATAAATTTATGTTTTTATAATTTATCTTAAAAATATGAATTTATATATAAGTAGATATTGTTACATTAGAATTTTTTTAAAGAATTATTCTTATTTTGAGCCATTAATAAGTGAGGCTTGGACTTAGGATTTAAGCTTATCCTTACCATTCAATGCTTGAGTTTAGGAACATGATTAAGATCTAGGTTTACGGATTTATACCTAGTATGTAGGCTTAGGATATAAGCTTAAAATTAGGGTAGGGTAATTTATGTCTACTATGTTAGATTATTGTATGTATGATAAGGTAGAACAACTTACGTAGGCTAAGTTAGGTTAGGCTGTAGGGTAGGTCAGGGTTACAAAGAATAGGTTAGTGATGCAGCACCCCCTGCCTCAACACGTTCTGCGTGACCTCTCAGTCTTAGGATCGTTCCAAATCTTCCCCTAAGTCAGACTGACTATTTGGTTTCCCCACAGGAATACCACACACATAAGGTATATTCCACAACTCACCAACAAATATAATCGGGCTTTTCTTTTTCCTTTTAGGATTTCGAATTTCGTGATTTCGTGAATCCTGTTGTCAAGCCCTTGTTTCTTAAACCTCCGAAATGTCAACGAGGGTTGACTCCTTCAATGCATCGAACACATGCCTCTTGTTGCCACTTATTTCGGTTTTTTCGGAACTTGAGTCATCGACCAACACTCGTTCCTTTTCCCTTATGATTTTTCTAGTTTCCGAAATTTCCCCTTCTGGCAAGATCAAAGGTCTTTCAAGACTTTCTCGAAAGCTTGACCACCTCTTTCGGCTTCCGTCACATGTATCCTCCGACTGGTGCTTGGGACCCTATTTTTGACTTTTCGGTCTTCATGATTTTAGGAGTTGCGTTGAAATGCAACTATGTCTCTTGACCCCTGGAACCCCGAAACCCAATTGGGCCAACGACTATTGTCCTTCAATGTTTCAGGAATTTTTCCCTTTCACTCTTCAGGATTTCATCACTTGCGAGATCCATAGCAGAAAGGTTCCTCACCTCCCAAAACTCCGATCTCTGAATTCCTGAAACTTCGCCTCCAACGTGATTTACGACTGAGATCCCCCACGATTCAATGACTCTGGATCTTTCAACTTTTCGCGAACCGAGAGTTTGAAACTCTCAATTCCAAAGATCGCTGCCTCCTCTACTTCTCGACACCCGAAGTGCCAAAATCCAAAAATTCCATGACAAAATCCTTTCACGACTCGCGACTTCGGGATTTTTGCTCCACTATGCCCCGAATCCTTGTCGTCAGGAACCCCGAAATGCTGAAATCCGAAATTCCAAAGCACCAAAAATTCTATGCCTCGTCTTCACACACGATAATCCATTTTGTGATTCAGAAGTTCAAGTGACCAAGGGATTTGACTTGCACTCTAGACTGATAAACCCTGATTTGCCGAAATGATCTTGACAGTTTGATGGTCACGATCAACGATTGACGTTGAATCTTAAAACCAATGTAACGGGTTCGTCCAACCCTTATCCACCCTGTAACTCCTCTGAATCCTATGGTCCCCGCGACTTCGCGAGTTCTCCATGAAGAATTTCGACCGTCCGAATCACTCCTCAATGAATATCTGGCCAAATTAACTTGGCATCCTTCCACTGAGCTTAGCTTCTATACGATGTTTTCACCCCCCTCTTACTTTGAATACTTCAAAGGTGTTGATCCTCCTGAGATTTCTATTGCAATCTCAAGTCTCGAAAGGACTCCTGCATGCACTCTTTGCGGAAATCTTTCAAATACTTATGTGTATTTGATTCTTTGACTCTATGCACTCTCGACAACAACAGTCCTTCACACTTCAACCTTAGTTGATAAATTCTAAGGCTTCAACTAGACTGCGCACACCTTGGACGGCTTCTCTGCCAAAACTTAGACCTTCGTCAACACACACCTTGCAGACGTTTCTTTGCACTCCTTGCAGGAACTCTATTAGGAAGAGAAAAAAATGAAACTCATTCTCTTTCTCTCTCAGACTTCATACATTCAACATGAAATCATACACACATAGCATAGAATCATAACAATTGCATGACAGAGAGAATAAAACAATTGTAAGCATACTATTCAGCAAATGTAAACAGTAAGCATCACAATACCATGAAAATTGAGTCAAAGCTTCATATATTAACTCAAGTGCTTTTGTACAAGGGTTCTTCTCTACAGCTCTCTACTACAACTCAAATTGTGATAATGTTCATAATACAATTATACAAGGGTGAGGGTGTCTATATCCGTTTTCCCTCCTACTCTCTAAACTATCTAATCTCTTAATTCAAATCTACCTACTTTCATTAAAAAACTTAAATGCCTATTACAGTTTGACAGATGGGAGTAATCACTCTGGATATGTTCATATCTCCTAGGTATAAATGTAAAGTAGGCCTTCTTCCTAACTATTACATTAATGCTTTCAAGTTCAAAATTCAAAATGGTTCTTATGAAAAGATACTCTTTTTTATCTGTGCCTCCAGCTACTCCTTTGGCTAAGCACGTGCTTTTGGTTTTGTACGATGCTCCTGCATCACGCTTCCTCACTTTAAAATTTTCATGAACTCCTATTCATGAGCTCTTGCACGGTCTGTCCATGCTTATGAATTTATGCTTCATCTTCCCAACTAGCATCTTCAACTGGATGTCGCTTCCACTTGACCAAATATTCAAAATACTCTTTTCTCCTGGTCTTTTTGCTAATCCTTTTGTCAATTATTCTTTCCATCTATGGCTTTTCAGCTATAGGGATTTGTTTTGTCCATTAAATTTTTTTCTGTTCATCTTCTGCTCCTGCTTCGTCACCTCTGTAATGGTACAAATTTGCAACATTGAATATCAGTGAGATTCCAACCCCATGGGATAATTCAATCTCATATGCATTTGCCCCAAATTTCCTTATGACCTTGCACGGTCCAATATTTTTCATCTTCAACTTATTATATGTTCCCCTTGGGAACCTTTCCTTCCTCAGATGTGCAAGAACCAAGTCACCAACTTCCAATTAAACTTCTCTCCTGTGTTGATCTGCTCTCGGCTTGTATTCTTGACTCAAACTCTACAGTCACTCCTTGATTCGGTTATGAAGCTCCTTCATTCCTTCTGCAAAGTCCTCTGCACTAGCACTCATGAATTCAACTTGTTCTGAATCTTTCAATTCAGAAAATCCCCTTGGTTGCATTCCATATACAATCTGGAATGGAATCTGCCCTGTGATTTTGTTAAATGAGTCATTATAAGAAAATTCAACCTATCGTAGAATGTGATCCCACTGACTGTGGTGTTCGGTCACTAAGCTCCTCAACAAATCTCCCAAGCTTCTATTCATGACTACTGTCTGTCCATTCGTCTGAGGATGATATGCTGAGCTAAAAGACAAACTTGTCCCTAGATTTTTCCATAAGGTCCTCCAGAAATGTCCTACGAACTTGTTATCTCGATCAGAAACAATACTTCTTAGCATGTCGTGAAGTCAGACAACTTCTTTGAAAAACAGGTTCACAATATGAGTTGCGTCACTGCTTTTTTGGCATGGTATGAAATGTGTCATTTTTGAAAATCTGTTGACTACCAAAAAGATTGAATCACATCCTCATTGTGTTCTTGGCAGTCCCAATATGAAATCCATGCTCACTACATCCCACGACCTTTCTGGTATGGGTAATGGTTGATATAACCCTGTGTTCTATCTTTTCCCTTTTGTGTGCTAACAAATTTTGCATCTGTCCAAAAATTTCTTAAGATCTTTCCTCATCCCTGAACAAAAATATGATCCATTCAACTTTGAGAATGTCTTATCATGACTGAAGTGTCCAACCAATCCTCCACTATGTTTTTCCTTCAGCAAGTCCTCCCTCATGGAGCATTTTGGAATACATAGTTGATTGCCCCTGAATAATAACCCATCCTGGATCATATACCCAGTCCATTGGCTTCTGTCCCTGAGAACTGGATTCTCAGATGCCTCATACACTTCCTTAAAATCTAGGTCATCCCTATACATTTATTTGAGGTTATCAAAACCCAAAGTCTTGACTCTGAATTTCTGCATAAGAAAACATTTCCTGCTCAAAGCATCAAACAACTTTGTTAGCAGTTCCAGAAATATGCTTAGTTACAAAAGTAAAATTATGCATGAATTCAACCCATTTAAGATGTTTTTGGTTCAAATTCTCCTGTTGAGTCACAAATTGTAAAGCATGATTATCACTATACAAAACAAACTCTTTAGGAACCAAATAATGTCTCCATTTCATCAGTGCTTGTATGACTGCATAGAATTCTTTATCATATGTCGAGTACTTGATCTTCTCTTCATTCAATTTTTCACTGAAGTATGTGATCGGCCTGTCGTCTTGGCTCAATACCACTTCAATTGCAAATCCACTCACGTCACACTTGACCTGGAATGTCTTTCTAAAATCCGACAAAACCAGAATTGATTGCTCCATGATCTTCTTCTTCAGTAGGTTGAAGCTCGTCTCTACTTCTTCTGTCCAATGAAAATATTTATGTCTTTTCTTCACCGTATTTATCATTGGTGCACTAATTCAACTGAAATTTTGAATTAATTTCCTGTAGAAACTTGCCAAACCATGGAAGCTTCAAACTTCAAACACACTCTTCGATGATGGCCAATTCTTAATTGCATCTACCTTTTCTAGATCCATCTTCAACTCATTTGCAGAGATAACAAAACCCAAATAAATGAGTTATGTCCTCATAAATGATGATTTCTTCAAGTTAATCATCAATTTCTCCTGTTGTAATCTCCTCATTACTGCAACTAGGTGTTTTAAGTGCTCTGCTTCAGTCTTGCTAAAAATTAATATATCCTCAAGGTATACAATGAGGAATTTTCCTATGAAATCCTTCAGGACTTCATTCATCAATCTCATGAAGGTACTGGTTGCATTCATTAAACCAAATGGCATGACAAGCCATTCATACAGCCCCTCATTCATCTTGAATGATGTCTTCCATTCATCACCTTCTCTCATTCGAATTTGATGATACCCGCTTTCCAAATCAATCTTTGAAAAAAATCTTGCTCCACTCAAGCAATCCATCAAGTCATCCATCCTTGGAAATGGAAATTTGTATCTGATGGAAATATTATTGATTTCCCTCGATTCTGTACACATTCTCAAGTCTCCATCTTTCTTTGGGCTGAGCACTATCGAAACAATGCATGGACTCAAGATTTCTCGAACCAATCCTTTGTCCATTAAGTCCTAGACCTGCCTCTTAACTTCTTCATTTTCCTGTGGCATCAATCTATATGCTACTTTGTTTGGTAGATTGGCTCTAGGTATAATATCAATATGATGGCTTATACGTCTAATAGGTGGCAAAAAACAAGGTAGTTTGTCCACTTCTATATCAACAAACTCTTCCAACAACTGGATTTCTTCTGGTAAATCATCTATCCTCGTACTAGTAGAAAAAATTATGGGTTTCCTAACCATAATAAATTGTGTGTCTTCCTTCTTCTTAACCTCATTAAGAAGTTCTTTCCCACTCATGAGAAGTACAGTGTTTCTCATCTCTGTTTTCACTTCTTTATCCTTAATTGGTAGCAACATGTGAGTCCTACCATTTTTCTCTAGGGTGTATGTGTTCTTTCTCCCATCATGAATCACGTTCCTGTCATATTGCCACAGTCTACCCAGCAATAGATGACAAACATCCATGGGAATGACATCACATAATATTTCTTCCTTATATCCTCCTATTTTAAACTCAACTAAACATTGTTTAGTGACATTTACTTGACGTACTTTTTGTAGCCATGAAACTCAGTATGGACTTGGATGTACAACAGTCTCCAACTCCATCTTTTCTACCATCTTTGTACATATGAGATTGTCTGTGCTACCGCTGTCCACTATGACCTTGCATACCCTGTCTTTAGTTTTGCAAGCAGTCCGAAACAGACTGTTTCTTTGGGCTGGGTTCTCTACCTCCTTTTCTGGCTTCAAGAGAACTTTCCTCATCATCAAAGATCTCCCATCCTCAATGTATTTTGCCTCAACATTCCATCCTTGAGCTTCGGTAATTTGAGTTTCACCACCATCTTTCTTCTTATCTGGACACTCATAGGATTTATGTCTGATCTTTTCGCAGACAAAGAATTTCACTTCACCTCATTTGTCTCCTCCTCTTCCTCTATCTCGAGGAAAAGTATTTCTATCAGCATACTTCCCTCTCTATGAGCTTCCTCCTCTCTCATGTTGAGCTTGATGTCTCTTCCCCTATTCTTTAGATTTATGAGTTCTGTCTTGGGCAATTGTTTTGCCTCTACCTTGACTTCTACCTTGGCCTCTTTGACCTTTCTTCTGGCTCAGCTTCTCTTCGGCTTTCAGAGCCATCTGATAAGAATCTTCCACATTTCGAATGGTCATAATGCTCATCTCATATTGAATGTCATACCGTAGACCATTCATGTACCTGGCAACTTTTTCATCATCGCTCTTCGGATGACCTGCTCTGACGTTTATCTTGTAAAATTATTCAGTGTATTATTTCACTAACATCACCTTTTGTCTCAAATTCTGCATCCTCTAAAACAGAGTGATTTGATAATCCCTGGGTATAAATTTGTCTTTCATCTTCGCAACCATTCTATTTGAGCTTTTGATTTTCTTCTTTCCCTTGCAATGTCTATCTGCCTGCAGTTCATACCATCATAGTGATGCATGCCCTTTAAGTCTAGTAACAACATGTTTGAATTTCTTGTCTTCCTTGACATCCTCATAGTCGAAGTATTTATCCAGAGCTCTAATCCAGTCTAGAATCTTTTCAACATCCAGGTTTCCCTCATACATGGGAATCTCCATTTTTTCTCTGGCACCTATCCTAGCAACAACCATGAATAGGCGTTCGTCTGCAGCATCTTCGACTGCGACTTCTTCTCCTTCATTCCCAGCTTCATTTTCACTTTCAGCCTTGCTGATATCCCCAACGTCGATTGTGCGCCTCTGTGTTGTCTTCATAGGATCAAGCCTGGAATGTAACTCATGCATTTCTCTTTCTCTTCCTCGCTCAGGCATTGGCATTGGCCTATCTCTTCTTCTCGGTGGCATGGCTGTAAAATGTTACCCTATTCCCTCTCCTATAGAAATCAAAGAACTTGTTCTGAGCTTTGATAGCACAACTAATGCGTATCAGACTAATCCTTTTCCCCTAGCTCCTTCTGCCTGAAATATACAGACAAAATCAAGCTCTGATACCACAACTGATGCAGCACCCCTTGCCTCAGTAGGTTCTGTGCGACCTCCCGGTCTTAGGATCGTTCCAAATATTCCCCTGAGTCAGATTGACTCTTTGGTTTCCCCACAGGAATACCACACACACAAGGTATATTTCACAACTGACCAACAACTATAATCAATATTTTTTTTTTCCTCTCGAGATTTTGGATTTCGTGATTTCGTGAATCCTGTTGTTGAGCCCTTGTTTCTTCAACCTCAAAAACCCAAAATGTCAATGAGGGTTGAATCCTTCAATGCACCAAACACACGCCTCTTGTTCCCACTTATTTCATCTTTTTCAGAACTTGAGTGATCAACCAACACTCGTTCCTCTTCCCTTATGATTTTTTCAGTTTTTGAAATCTCCCCTTCTGGCTAGATCAAAGGTCTTTCGGGACTTTCCCCAAAGCTTGACCACCTCTTTTGGCTTCCATCACATGTATCCTCCACATAGTGCTTGGGACCCTATTTTCAGCTTTTCGGTCTCCGTGATTTTGGGAGTTGCGTTGACGTGCAACTCTATCTCTTGACTCCCGGAACCCCGAAACCCGATTGGGCCCACGGCTATTGTCCTTCAATGTTTCAAGAATTTTTCACTTTCACTCTTCGGGATTTCGTGACTTGTGAGATCCATAGTAGAAAGGTTACTCACCTCCCAAAACTCCAATCTCTAAATTCTTGAAACCTTTCCTCCAACATGATCTATGGCTGATATCCTCCACGATCCGAAGACTCTGAATCTTTCGGCTTTTCACGAACCAAGATTTTGAAACTCTCAATTCCAAAGATCATTGCCTCCTCTATTTCCCACAACCAAAGTGCCGAAATCCTAAAATTCCATGCCAAAATCCTGCCATGACTCATGACTTCGAGATTTTCACTCCACTATGCCCCGACTCCTTGTCGTCAAGACCCCCGAAATGCCGAAATCCAAAATTTCAAAGCGCCAAAAATTCTACACCTCATCTTCACACATGATAATCCATTTCATGATTCAGAAGTTCAAGTGACCAAGGGATTTGACTTGCACTCTAGACTTACAAACCTCAATTTTCTAAAATGATCTTGACGGTTTGACGATCATGATCAATAATCGACGTTGAGTCTTCAAACCAATGTAATGGGTTCGTCCAACCCTTGTCCTCCATGAAACTCCTCTAAATCCTATGGTCCTCACGACTTCGATATTTCTCCATGGAGAATTTTGACCGTCCAATTCACTCCTCATTGAATCTCTAGCCAAACTAACTTGGTGTCCTTCCATTGAGCTTAACTTCTGCGTAATGATTTCACTCCTTGTCTTCCTTTAAATACTTCAAAGGAATTGATCCTCCTGATCTTTCTATTGCAACCTCAAGTCTTGAAAGGACTTCTACATGCACTCTTTGCAACAATATTTCAAATAATTCTATGTATTTGACTCTTCGACTATCTGGACTCTCAAAAACAACAATCCTTTAGTATTCAACCTTAGTTGATAAATTCTAAGGCTTAAACTAGCCTACGCACACCTTGCATGGCTTCTGTGTTTCACCTGCAATTCTACTGCAATGAGAACAACGGTATCCTTCCTGAGCTTTCTGAGATAAAACTTGGACTTTCGTCAACGCACACCTTGCAGACGTTTCACTGCACTCCTTGCATAAACTCTCTCAGGAAGAAAAACAATTGAAACTCATTGTCTTTCTCTCTCAGACTTCATACATTCAACATGAAATCATACACACATAGCATAGCATCATAAAAATTGCATAACAGAGAGAATAAAGCAACTGTAAGCATACTATTCAGCAAATGTAAACAGTAAGCATCACAACACCATAAAAATTGAGTCAAGGCTTCATATATTAACTCAAGTGCTTTTGTACATGTGTTCTTCTCTACAACTCTTTGCTACAACTCAAATGGTGATAATGTTCATAATACAATGATATAAGGGTGAGGGTGTCTATATCCGTTTTCCCTCCTACTCTCTAAATTGTCTAATCTCTTAATTCAAATCTACCTACTTTCATTAACAGACTTTAAAGCCAATTACAGTTTGACAGATGGGAGTAATCCCTCTAGATCTATTCATATCTCCTAGGTATAAATGCAAAGTATGCCTTCTTCCTAACTATTACATTAATGCTTTTACATTGAAAATTCAAAACGGTTCTTATGAAAACATGCCCTTTTTTAATCTATGCATCCAACTACTCCTTTGGCTAAGCACATGCTTTTGGATTTGTACGATGCTCCTTTGGCTAAGGGTATTCTAGGCTAGGATCATAAGGTATGGTAGTGTAGGTTGGGCTAGGGTAGTCAAGGTTAGAGTAGGTTAAGGTAGGATATGTTGGGTATGGTAGGGTAGGGTAGGATATGTCATACTACAATAAGGTTGGTTAGATTAGGTTAGGCTCAACTATGATAGTGTAAATAAAGGAAAGGTATAGTAGGCTTGGCTAGGCTAAGGTAGGTTAAGAGAGGTTATACTAGGCTAGGTTAGGGTAGTGTAGGGTAGAGTAGGGTAGCGTATGAAAAAATAGTGTACTTAAGTTGAAGTAAGTTATAATAAGGTAAGGTAGGGTAGGTTAGGTTCAATTTGACTAAGCTAGGATAAGGTAGGGTACATTAGATTATGTTAATTAATAATATCCTAGGATAGGTTAAGGTAGTATAGGTTAAAGTAGGCTAGGCCATGTTAGAGTAGGTTATGCTAGGTTGAGGTAGTTTAGGCTAATGTAGGGACGGCTGGAGTAGGATAAGGTACAACAGGCTAGGGTAAGGTAAGAAATATAGGTGAGACTAGAAAAGGATATGATATGATACGGTAGGGTAGGTAAGGTAGTGATAGAATAGGGTAAGGTAGGGTACAGTAGGTTATAGTAGCATAATCTAGTCCAAAACAAGGTAAGTTAAGGTAGGGTAGGTTATTTTAAGATAAGATAGGACAATTTGGGGAAGGGTAGGTTAATCTATGCTAGATTAGGTTATTGGGGTAGGCTACATTAAGCCATGGTAGGTTAGAGTAGGCTAAGTTAAGCTAGGATAGAAAATGTATGGACTGGTTGGGATAGAATAGGCTAGGTTATAGTAGGCTAGGTTTGTGTAGGCTAAGTTAGGCTAGGTTAGGCTAGGTTATTCTACATTATGTAAGGTTAGTGTAGACCAATATAGGATAGGGTATTCTTGGTTAAGTTAGGGTAAGGTAGTCTAAGATAAAGTAGGCTAGGTTAGACTACAGTAGGTTATCTTAGTCTATTTTAGGGTAAGATTTGTTATGTAATCAATGTTAGGATAATATTCTAGGTTAGGGTAGGATGGTTTAGACAATATTAGGGTAGAGAAGGTTAGATTTATCTAGGCTAGGTTAGGTTGGGATACTATAGGATATGATAGGATATGGTACGGTAGGATAGGTTAGGTTAAGTTAGGGTAAGTTAGGTTAGGCTAAGTTAGGTTAGGGTAGTCTATGTCAGTTGAATAGGTTAGGATAGGATAGAGAAGGCCAATTTTGTCTATGTTAGGGTATATTACGCTAAGATAAGGTAGACTAGGCTATGTTAGGCTAGTCTAGGTTTATTTAGGTTAATATCTTTTAGGGATAAGGAGGGTTAAGGTAGGTTACACTATGCTCGGGTAGGTTAAAGTAGGTGGGTTGGGTTAGAATAGGATAGGTTAGGTTAATCTAAGTTCCATCAGGCCAAGGTAGGTTAGAATATGCTAGATTAGTCTAATGTAGGGTATCCTATTCTAGGATAGGATACATTATGGTAGGAGAGGTTTATGTAGTATAGGTTAAGCTTAGAAGCTAGAGTAGGCTAAGGAAGGTCAGGGTAGGGTTGGTTAATATAATATTGAAAAGGTTAAACTATGTTGAGTTAGGGATAGTTGTGGTGAGGGTAGGTTAGGATAACTTGGTTAGGGTAGGATAGGGTTGGTCAGGATAGGCTTGACAAGCTTACGATACACTGAGTTAGGGATAATCTTGGTTAGGGTAGGTTAAGCTAACTTGGTTAGGGTATTCTAGGATATTCTATGATAGGGTGGGGTGGGGAATTATACACTAATATAGGCTACATTTGGGAGTGTTAGGATAGGTTTGTGTGTGTTAGGATAGGTTTTAATGGGTTAAGATAGATTAGGCTAGGTTTCGATAAGATAGAATAACTTAGGTTGGGGTCATTGTGGGGTAATATAAAGTAGGGTAGGTTGTGATATGTTATGTTAGTGTCTACCAAGGTGAGTGATATATATTTAGGAGTGGAACAAAGTGATAAGCATAATGAATACAATAAACACAAATATATGAATAAAAACACACATATTCAGTGAATAATATCTTCTATTGAATCAATGAAATAGGTTGAAACTGTAAAACTATAGAACTGAAACACTTGCTCCAATGGTGGTAGTTATCGCTGAGAAGATATGTGGCTACTACGTAGATTTGTCTGAGAAGAATGATTACAATGAGGCTTGAGAGGCCTTTTTAGTAATACTCATGAAGGCCAAAACCCTAGACATCCAAACACGTAACCCTAGGTGAAATTCAAAAAGTCATGTGGGCCCCTATGGGTAAGTTGGTACCTCAACTTCCTAGGGTCATAAATTTCTCGTATGACCTATGTTTTAGGTGCGTGATAGCGCATCTGAAAGTTCTTTTAGAGAAATACACATTTCACCTTCAAACTCTGACTTCATCTACACATTGACCGTGGCAAGTAAGAAAACACTATTTAGGGCTCCAAAACAGCCTTGGAAGTACAAGAAGATGTGATGACATGAAAAGATACAAAATAATCTAGTTGGATTAGGTGAGAGGCCACCAGTATCCACATGAAAGATGTGTAGGGCTTTGGTCCACCCCAAAAGTGTAGAACCCATAATTACAAAGAAGTACACAATAATGTGTTGAACTAAAAACTTACAAGAGGATCTAGTTAGAATAGGTGGGTGGCCACCAATATCCTCCTGGATTAATCCTCCCTCATTAGGAATAAATGGTCTCCATTGCATTGAGTTCCCCCATCAGGTGAGGAAACATTTGCTAGATTTGGCCCCATGTGAGCCACTTGCCTTAGTGTAGGAGGTTCCCTACCTTGTCAACCCAATAAAGGTGGATCCTCTACTAGCAAGTTCCCTTGACCTATGTGTCAACTATATGATTAGTGGATTCCTATTCCATGCAGTCAGGGTTGAGATATGTTTTTTTCAATTGTTCTGCGATATCTAAGGTTTAAAATAATGGTGGAAAATATGGGAGAAGGAGGTCCACATTGAACAATAGGTGCAAGCCAAAGAATGGTGGAGTGTTGAGCTCAAAAGAGTTATTACCCACAACCTTTGTGATGGTGTAAGGATGATGCAGGAGAATCACAAGGGTGTGCAAGCATAGCTAGTAGCGAGATAGCGCGGAGATAAGAGAGAGCTAGAAAAGCACCGAGCAAATTTTTTGAAAAATGTTTTGAAATATTAATGAAGTCATTAAGAAGAGGCATGCTTGTGTTATTGTAAAAGGACCTTGAGTGATCCACTCTCATCCATAGTAGATAGGAGCCTTTATGTCTAATAAGTGTAGGTAGATAGAATTTAATTCTAGATTAGACAGTTTTAGAGTGCAAGAGGGAAACGGGATATAGACACCCTCATTGTATAGTTGTAAGATTATTATGAGCATAGAGCATAGAGAAGAGAGTAGAGAACTGTGGTTGAAAACACCCATGTAGAGAGATTTGAATTAATAGAAAGAGCTTCAATTCAAATTCATGGTGTCATATTTGTTCTCTGTGTATGCATGTTGAATGTTATGCTCATGGATGTTTACTTTGTATTATACATTTGCTTTATATGTTGTGTATATGATTTCATGATTTGTGTTTGAAGTCTGAGAGAGAGTAAGGAATGAGTTTCAATTGTTTCTCTACCTGAGCCAGAGTTTTCCTACAAGGAGTGCAGTGAACTTTTCGACAAGGAGTGCATTGAAAAAGAGTTCAGAGTTTTATCTCTGAAAGCTCAGGAGGGTTAACATTTCTCTCATTTTCAAGGAAGTTAAAGTTGAGCACAGGGGCCATGCAAGGTGCACGTAGGTAGAGTAATGTCTCAGAGTTTGCAAACCTGAGTGAAATTGTTGAGAGACTGATGTCGTAGGGAGTGCACAGAGTTGAGGAGGTTCAATATTTGGAAGTATTGAAGGGTTGCTACAAGGAGCGCGTGCACAAATTTTCCCAAAAGGACTTGGAGATTTTCATGTAAGATCAGGAGGGTTAGTGCCTTGAAGTTTTGAGAGGAGATGTAGCAAGTTTGTGTTACCGGCAGGTAAGTTCCACGAAGAAGAACTTGTTCAAATTCATAGGAATCATCAAGAAGGAAGAGATGGATGGTCGTAATTCTCCATGGAGAATTCATGAAGTTCCGTGAGCTATCGGATCTCGCAAACAAGTGGGGAGATTATGGTGGCCACTATTCTGAAGCACAAGTGCAAGGGAAACCAGAGCCATTGATCAAGATCAATGTGGACCGTTGGATCTACCCTTGAAAGTTCATTTTGGGAATTCGTGGGTCGAAGGACCGAAGCTTCAAAGTTTGGATTCATGACATTGCGAAGTCTGAGGTGGGCCTGTGGAAGAGACAGGTGGATGCATATCATCTGTTGAAAGAATTCAATACCCCATTGACCTCTCGTGTTTCGGGGATTCATGAGACAAGAGTCGGAAGTTCGACATCGAAACCCACAAAGCGGTGAGAAGCAAAAAGTGCTAGAGTTAGGCCTAGCTGGTGGTCACACGCGAAGGGCACTAAAAAGAGAAGGAGCGTGCCCGTATCATGATTTCGGGTATCGCAAGATTTGGAAACAAGAGCTGAGAGTTTCGACTCACAAAATCGCGAGTGGCGAGTTGTGACAAGTGCTTAGGCACATCAAAAGTTTGGGTCTCGAAAGGTGAAGAGTTGAATATTTGGAAGGAGAAGTTGTGAAGTCGCGAACTCCGAGGTTCCAAAAATCTTGGGAAGCATGACCACATCATTTGGTCAAAAGAAGGATGGAATTGAGACTTTGTGTTCGATCGCGTGAGCTCAATTCATAAGGACCTGTGGAGAATCACCATTTTGTATGTGCTGGATTCCCCAAAGAGGAATCGAAGAGTCAATCCAACTCAAGGGCAGGAAGTAGAGCGATCTTGTAGCAGATTGCTGACCAAAGGGACAAAGCGGTCAGTGTCTGCGTCATCTGGTATCAGAGCTTGATTCTTGTTTGTATATTTCAGGCAGGAAAAGCGAGAAGGAATTTTAGCCATGCCATTGTGGAGAAGATACAGGAAAACACCCGATCCACTAGAGGATAGGGAAATGCCAGAAGGAATGGGCAGGTAGGTGTAGAATATAGAAGTGGAAAGAGATCTGCATGACATTCATGCCAGACTTGTCGATGTGGAAATAAAACAAAGGCGCACAACTGATATTGGAGATGTCAGTGAGTCCAAAAGTGAAGATGACACTAGACATGAAGAAGAAGAAATTGCAGCAGAAGATGCAGCACATGAATGCTTGATTAGATTTGTTGCAAGAATGAGTGCAAGAGCCAAAATGGACATTCCAGTTTATGAGGGAAACTTGGATGCTGAAGAGATTCTAGACTGGATTAGGGATCTGGACACATATTTTGACTATGAAGATGTTGAAGAAGACAAGAAGGTCAAACATGTTGTCACCAAACTTAAAGAACATGCAGGATTGTGGTGGGATGAACTGCAAGCTGACAAATGCTACCAAGGTAAGCAGAAAATCAAGAGTTGGGATAGGATGATTGCAAAGATGAAAGCGAAATTCATTCCTAGGGATTATCAAATTTCTCTGTTTCAAAAGATGCAAAATTTGAGACAGAAGCTAATGATAGTAAAGGAGTACACTGAAGAGTTCTATAGGCTGAACATCAGAGTAGGTTATCATGAAAGTAATGATGAAAAGGTTGTCAGGTATATGAAAGGCCTGAGATACAAAATTCAGGATGAGATGAGCATGATGACCATCTGAACAGTGGAAGATGCTTATCAAATGACTCTAAATGCAAAAGATAAGCTGACCCAAAAACAAGTTTAAAGAGTCTGAGGCATAAGTCAAGCTAGGGGAAAATCAGTCGTCCAATATAGAAATCAAAATCCTAAGGAAGAATGGAAGAAACCTCAGGTTAAGAGAGGTGGAAGCTCATAGAAAGGGAAATATGCTGGATAGATAAGGAAGTATGTTGATCAGAGAGGAGAGTATGTTGATAACAACATTTTTCCTTGTACTAGAGGTAGAGGAAGAGGAAGAGGTGGAGTGATAAAATGATTCAAGTGTGGAAAGGTCAGACACAAGTCTAATGAATGCCCAGACAAGAAGAAAGAGGAAGGAGAGACTCACATCCCTGAAGCACAAAGGAGAAATGTTGAGGCAGAGGATGCTGAAGGTGGAAGATCAGTGATGATGTGAAAAGTTATTTTGACACCAGAGAATGAAGTGGAGAGTTCAGTCCAAAGAAATAGACTTTTTCAAACAGCGTGCAAAACCAAAGATTGGAAATGCAAAGTTATTGTAGATGGTAGAAAAACTTGAGTTGGAGACGATTGATCATCCAAGCCCATACAGAGTTTCATGGTTAGAAAAAGGACATCAGGTAAATGTCACTAATCAATGTTTAGTTGAGTTTAAAATAGGAGGGTATAAAGATGAAATACTCTATGATGTTATTTCTATGGATGTTTGTCATCTATTGCTGGGTAGACCATGGCAATATGACAGGAATGTGATTCATGATAGGAGAATGAACACATACACCCTAGAGAAGAATGGGATAACTCACATGTTGTTGTCGATCAAGGATAAAGAAATAAAACCGGAGGTGAGCAACCCTGTACTTAGCATGAGTGGGAAGGAACTTCTTACAAAGGTTAAGAAGAAGGAGGAACCACAATTCATTGTGGTTAGGAAGCCAAAGATTGTTTTAACCAGCACAAGGGTAGATGATTTACCAGAAGAGGTTCAGGAACTGCTGGAAGAGTTCGTTGACATAGTAGTGGACGAACTACCTCATTCATTGCCACCGATTAGAAGTATAAGTCATCAAATTGAACTCATACATGGAGCTAGTTTTCCAAACAAAGAAGCGTATGGATTAATGATGCAGAAGAATGAAGAGGTCAAAAGACAAGTTCAGGATTTGTTGGACAAAGGTTTGTTCAGAGAAAGATTGAGTCCATGTGTTGTTCTGATAGTACTCAATCCGAAGAAAGACAAAGGCTGGAGGATGTGTACTCACTCAAGGGAAATCAACAAAATAACCATCAGGTATAGATTTCCATTGCCAAGGATGGATGATTTGATGGATTGTTTGAGTGGAGCAAATTTATTTTCAAAGATTGATTTGAAAAGTGGATATCACTAGATTCGCATGAGGGAAGGTGATGAATGGAAGACAACATTCAAAACCAATGAAGGGTTCTACAAATGGCTTGTCATGCTGTTTGGTTTAACAAACATGCCAAGTACTTTCATGAGGTTGATGAACAAAGTCCTGAAGGATTTCATCAGAAAATTTGTCATTGTGTATCTTGATGACATACTGATTTTCAGTAAAACAGAGGCAGAACATATGAAACATTTGGCTACAGTGATGCAAAGGCTACAGCAAGAGAAGTTACTAATAAACATGAAGAAATCCTCATTCATGAAAATAGAGGTCATTTATTTGGGGTTTGTTATTTCTACATATAAGTTGAGGATGGATCTAGATAAAGTGGAGGTGATTAAGAATTGGCCATTGCCAAAGAATATCTTTGAGGTTCGAATTTTTCATGGATTGGCTAGTTTCTACTGAAAATTCATTACGAATTTCAGTGGAATTAGAGCACCGAGGATGGAAACAGTGAAGAAGAGACACAAGTCTTTTCACTGGATGGAAGAGGTTGAGAAAAGCTTCAATTTGCTGAAAAGAAAAATCACAAAACAACCAATTTTGGTGTTGTCTGATTTCCAAAAGATATTTGAAGTAAAATGTGATGCAAGTGGATTTGCAATAGGGGCAATCTTGAGTCAAGAAGACAGGCCAATAGCATATTTCAGTGAGAAGTTGAATGAAGCCAAGATAAAATATTCCACGTATGCTAAGGAATTCTATGCTATTATTGGAGCATTGAAAAAATGGAGACATTACTTGATCCCCAAGGAGTTTGTTTTGTATAGTGATAATCATGCATTGCAATTTGTGACTCAACAGGAGAAGTTGAATCAAAGACATGTTAAATGGGTTGAATACATGAAAAATTTCACTTTTGTGATTAAACATATTTCTGGAACTGCTAACAAAGTTGTTGATGCTTTGAGCAGGAAATGTTTGTTATTGCAGGAGTTTAGTGTCAAAACATTGGGTTTTGATGATCTCACGGACATGTATAGAGATGATCCAAATTTTAAAGAGGTGTATGAAGCAGCTGAGAATCCAATTCTCATGGATAGAAGCCAATGGGAAAAATAGATGATCTAGGAAGGATTACTATTTAAAGGTAATCAACTTTATATTTCAAAATGCTCCATGAGGGAGAATTTTCTAAAGGAGAAACATAGTGGCGGATCGGCCGAACATTTTGGTTATGACAAGATGTTCGTAAAGTTGAATGAGTGATATTTTTGGCCAGGAATGTGAGTAGACGTCAAAAGTTTTGTGCACAAATGCAAAATTTTTCAGCATTCCAAAGGAAAGAGGCAGAATGCAGGCTTTTATCAACCGTTACCCATACCTGAGAGGCCGTGGGATGCAGTCAGCATGGAATTCATATTGGGGTTGCCAAGAACACAAAGAGGGTTTGACTCAATCTTTGTGGTAGTGGATAGATTTTCCAAAATGGCACATTTCATTCCATGTCAAAAAACCAGTGACGCAACTCACATTGCGAATCTATTTTTCAAAGAAGTCATTCGAATTCACGGCTTACCAAGGAGCATAGTTTCGGATTGAGACACCAAGTTTGTAGGACACTTCTGGAGAACCTTATGGAAGAATATGGGAACAAACTTTTCGTTTAGTTCAACTTATCATCCTCAGATGGATGGACAGACAGAATTCGTGAACAAAAGTTTGGGAGGCTTACTGAGGAGTTTGGTGATAGAACACCATAGCCAGTGGGACAACATATTACCACAGGTGGAGTTTCCTTATAACGACTCGCTTAATAGGAGCATAGGATAGATTCCATTTCAAATTATTTATGGCATGCAGCCGAGAGGAAATTTTGAGCTGAGAGATTCAAAACAGATTGCGACTAGGAGTGCTGGTGCAGAATATTTTGCAGAGGCGATGAAGGAACTTCACAGCCAGGTGAAGGAACGATTGCAGAGTTTGAGCCAAAAATATAAGAGGAGAGTAGATAAACATAAGAGACAACGTCAGTTCAAAGTTGGTGATTTGATCCTTGCACATTTGAGAAAGGAAAGGTTCCCGAGTGGAACATATAATAAACTGAAGATGAAGAAAATTGGACCATGTAAGGTCTTGAAGAAATTTGGGGTGAATGCATATGAGATTGAATTACCCGATGGGATCATAATTTCTTCGATATTCAATGTCTCGTATTTGTACCCTTATAAAGCTGAGGAAGCAGAAGCAGGTAGTGAACAACCAGAGATTCAGTGGAAAAAACAAATGCCAGTTGTAGAAAAGCCGCAGATGGAGTGCATACTGAACAAAAGAGTTAGTAAGAGGACCGGGTGAAAGGAATATTTTGAATACTTGCTCAAGTGGAAGGGTCATCTAGTTAAAGATGCCAGCTGGGAGAATGAAGCAAAAATCTAGAAGTATGGACAGATCGTGCACGAGCTCATGGACAGGAGCCCACGAAAAATTTCAAGCGAGGGAGTATGATGCAGGAGCATCACAAGGGTATGCAAGCATAGCTAACAGTGAGACAGCGCAGAGATAAGAGACAGCTGGAAAAACACTGAGCACATTTTTTGAAAAATGTTTTGAAATATTAATGAAGTCATTAGGTGGAGGCATGCTTGTTTTATTGTAAAAGGACGTTGAGTGATCCGTTCTTGTCCATAGTAGATAGGAGCCTTTATGTGTAATGAATGTAGGTAGGTAGAATTTAATTCTAGATTAGACAGTTTTAGAGCACAAGAAGGAAACATGATATAGACACCCTCATTGTATAGTTGTAAGATATAGAGCATAGAGAAGAGAGCAGAGAGCTATGGTTGAAAACACCCATGTACAGAGATTTGAATTAACAGAAAGAGCTTCGATTCAGATTCATGGTGTTGTATTTGTTGTTTGTGTATGCATGTTGAATGTTATGCTCATGGATGTTTACTTTATGTTATTCATTTGATTTATATGTTTTGTATATGATTTCATGATTTTACCATAACCTATCCTATCCTATCCTAACGTTTCCCTACCCTAATCTTTCCCTTCCCAACCTAACCTACTCTAAATAAACTAGAATAACCTAACCTAGCTTAACCCAACCTACCCTATCCTCCCCTACCATATCCATAACCTATCCTAGAATAAGCTACATTATCCTACCTAAACCTACCCTACCCTAGTCTAATATAACCTATCCTACCCTAACCCAACTAGCTTAGTGTACCCTTCCCTCTTCTCCTTTAACCTACCCTACTCTAGGGTAGCCTAACCTAGATTATCGTAACCTAACCTAAGATAACCTACATAGACTAATCTAACCTAGCCTAGATAGGCTATCCTTACCCATCCTAGGCTAAACTTAAACTTCGTTCATATGTCTAAATATCCAATCCTAAGACTAAGCCTAATTATACCTAATCCTACCCTTTTAATCTTATATCCCAAGCCCTAATCCTAAATCCTATCCCCAAGCCTCACACAATACTTCAAAATGAGAATACTTCTTAGGACAAAATTATAACCTCAATAGTCAAATCCATTTTTTAATATGGAATAAAAAAATCACACATCCATTATGTTATTTGAAATTTGAATTAAAAATCACATATTTTTAATATAAATTACAAAATAATAGAAGTGAAATGGTAAAGTGACAACAAACATATAATAAATAGATGCTATAAATGTACATCCCAAAATAAAATAGAGAAAAATCCACAGAGAAGAAAATAAAAACAAATGATATATCATATATATAAATTTAAAGTTAAAACATAATATTTTTGGATAAAAAAATAGTTAAAACATAATATACATCAAGTTAATCAAATAATTTTGATTTTACACTAAAAACAAAAGAACTATATCCATATTCAGGAGACACCATTGGAGTTCAGGGACTAGTGATAAGTTTGGACAAAAATCAACTCAATGAGATATAGTAAAAAGTAAGGATATTGATTTCTACTTTTCACTTTGTACACAAATTTTCCATTTCCACGATTTTTCCATTTCTAATAAAAGGCAAGCGAAAAGAAAATTTTGTATGCATGCAAAGGCGCGAGTTTTCATATATCTCTTCAAGCTGCATTTGCAACTACTTCAATTCAGGTGTATTCATCCTGTAAGGAGTCTTAGATACTGGAGTTGATCCAGGTATTAAATTAATAGAGAAATCAATATCTCTTTTGGGTGGAAATCCTGGTATCTAGAATACATATTCAAACTCTTTCAGGACTACACAATCTTCAATCTTTTACACATTATCCATAGGTGTTTCTTCTAGTTGCACAAAAAATATTTGAAATCCTTTATATAACTCTCCTTCAGATGTAAGGATGAAATTAGACAATCATGGCAACCTAAAGGCATAATATTCAACTGTGTATTGGTGTTCATTCCATTCAATTTCATTGGACATGCCTTAACCATCCCACTAATCTTCTGTTTAGGTCCTATGACTAGTTGTACCATCCAAGGTTTTCCTAGTTTGCTTCTTTGAAAATGAAACCTTTCCACTATATTAGGATCTAGATATCTATGAATAGCCCATGAATAAATTAAAATAACAATGGGATGATTATTTATATTGCCTTCAACTTCAATCATAAGTGATTTAAACACAACTTTATTGTTGTCCAAGGTACAAAAATATTAGGTACACTTTTTCCCATGTCCTCTACATTTTTAGCTTGCTTCTTGTTGTGAGAAGTCTTAACTCTTTCACTTCTACACAAGAAATCTTTGTACATGTGATATCCCTTACAACCCCAACATTGAATAGGTTATTGCATTGACCTTTTCCCCAATGGATCCGTCATTGTAGATTCTTTAGTAGCTGACTATTCCTGATAGTCATTTATGAAGAATGGTGGCTTAGTCCCCTTCTTCCTCAGTTCCATATTACTTGTCTTCTTGTCTTTCCAATCTTTCTAGTAAGATGCTTTCCCTTTTTTCTGATCATAAAGGAACTCAACCCTTCTTATAGTTTCCTCAATTTTTTTGGGATCATCATATTGTATTTTGTTACTCATAAGTAGGGGTATCCCACTCAAATATCCCTAAATATTAACTTGCTCATCTTTGATGAAGGAAACATATTTCATTATTTCTAAAAACCTTCTTTCATACTCATCAATAGTCATACTCCCAAGCCTGAATTCAAATAAATCTTTATTTTTCTTGTCATAGTACCTCTTAGTAAAGTATGTCTTTTGGAAAAACCTATTTAATTCTTTCCAAGTCACTTTCTTCTCATCAATGCACTGTACTTGCACATATTGGTCCAACCACATTGATGTTTTTCCCTTGAGCTGGGAAATAACAATTACTCCTTTTGTGTTGGAAGAGTAATTATGAAACTCAAAATACTTCCTCATATTTAGTAGCAAAGTTTCCTCATTCTCATCCTTCTTATGCTCACCTTCAAAAGTAGGAGGTTTGATTTTATTCATTTCTCCTAGAAGTTCATCCACCTGAGTCTTCTTAGGTTTCTTAACACGAGTTGAACTACTGTGTACTCTCCTAGTGGAATGTATTGGAGAGTGATGGTTATTTCTTCCAAAAGTTATGTTTCTCATTGTTATTCACCTCTTATCATGGGACCTATAACTTCCTAATCTGCTTGACTTAGCCTTCTTATCCATTTTCTTCTCAATTTTGTTCAAGCTCTACATCAACTTTATGTTGAAGTCTTATTTTGTTCAATTCCTTAGATTTCATAAGCCTATCACTGTCAGATTTATGACTTAGGACATCCCTATACAAACTCTTTATGGTTTCCATAAAGTTCATTCTTTCTTTATTACCTTCTCCATGCCCATTGGATTTTGTACCTTCATTAACCATATGGACATGCATTCCTCTGTTTTCTTATTTATGACTAAAAATCCCCTGCACATATTCAATGATTCTCAACTTGTGCTAATCCTACTTGACCCAATATTGTTGGCTCTGCAAAATATGTAGCCAACAAAATTTGTTAGGCTAGATAATTTGACAAATCATGAAATGATGTACAATTTTGTTCTCATATAGCATCATAATTCTTCTTCTGATTTCTTAGAAAGTTATCTGGTTAGTCAACCTCACTTGCACAATTATACTTCATATTTAGCATGTACATATTTACATTGGCAATGCTAAAACATGTAGTGCATGCACTGTGCAACACTATCTAGTGTGGATATTTTATGTCTCACACCAATCTCTATTGAACACCACTTCTATGTCGCGCACAAATACTCTACACATATTACTAGCACTTCACTCTACTACTTCAAGGTTAAGTGTATCTACACCATGCACCAATACTTGTTTCATGCATTAGTATTCCGTTGGACGCCAATATTTACAGAGCATGACTTTGCTATTATGCATCAAAAACACAACACTGTGTGCACCTCCACATATTCAAATTACATTATGTCAACACTCCAAATGCACATCACACTATTTCTTCTATGACACAATATTGCATCTTTCGATGTTAATCTTTGATACTTTTTTATCGTACACCTATACTATGTGCACACCACATATTATACACAACACAGTGTCAAAACTCAGTGTATATACCCTGTACACCCTTATTTTTTGTGCAACACAAAACGTTCAATGCACATACCTGCAAAACATATTTTATGCACACCCAAGACTCCACATAGTGTATTATTCAGCTTTTAGTGTGCACACATTCACACCTTATTCTCTTGCACATCATTTCTACTTTGTGTGCACACTACTCTCGGAACTTAACTCATTTTCCCATAGTTTTCGCTACAAAAATTTGGGCTTTCCTGATTCTCAACCAATTTCCACCATGGATGTTCTGCATTCATGAAACTTGTTCAATTTCACTCTTGTATACTTAAATTCAACCTTTGCACAATAATTCCTAAGTGTGCCACTCGTTGACATTTCCAGTTCAAATTTTCCCAATTCCTTCATAAATTTAGCAACAGAAGTTGGGGCTTTTACTCAATTCCTTTCAATTGCTTCAATTTTCTATCATGGACACCATAAAAATTGAAAATTCAGCCACTCCCAAATTCAATTCTTTGCGAAAACCACTTTGACATGATGTTAACCTAGCCTATCTAGTCTCATTGTTGTAGACTAGGCTCTGATACCATATTGTAACAATCTAGCCACCACAGATACTACTTATCACATTATTTTAATGCTATGATACCAATTTACAAGAAATTCCACTTAAATTTCTCTAACACGACTCTATCCCTAATTAAAAAAACATATAGAAACTTTGCAATACATGATTACATACATTTTCTAAACAAACTTATACACAATTCATAATAGAATTATAAACACAACATAAACAACATAAAATCATGACAACAATTACATGAATATAATTGCAAACATATTTAACACACAAATTGGAACTTATCTTGTGAATAAAAGACACCAAATATGGGTAGACCTTCCACGTTCCTCCCATCCTTAGATTGTATTGCTCATAAATCTTAATAGTGGGTCACCCCTGGGCTAGGGCTAGTATCCACTTGGGCAAGGGTTCCCAACCTGAATAAAGTATATCACTCTACATGAATTCAATCACATGTAGTTGATACATAGGTGACATAATTTAAGGAAAGTCCATCACAAATGTCAATTCACACCAACAACCTACATTCTCTCATTCCCCACATGCATGTCCCATGCCATGAAGTGTGTCCCTTCTCTACTCAACAGTATTTCATCTACCCCACTTATGTTCCATGGATTCAACAACAATTTGGGCATGAAGTATTAGAGACATGTCACTGTAGTTTGCAACCTCGGGAAACAATTCCAAAATATTCTATCACCTGGAGAAAAATTCAATCTTCCACAGGCCTGACAACCCACCACTTCAATCCAACGTTCCACGGGCTTGACAACACTTCTCTTCAATTTATCTCACCAAGATGAGTCATGCATAGGTATCTACAATTGTATATTCAAAATACTGATCACAATACCAATCAACTCATGACAACCTCCATGGGATCACTAACAAAATAGTCGTTTCACATCAAAACAATCCCCTCGATGGAACAACAATTAGCTCTCTTACCCCTGTGATGGTCCAATTGAATGAATGAATGACTGGATGCCTAGGTGGACTAAATCTAGACCATTTTGTTGCATGTTCCCAACTTGAGACATGTTGAGTTGAGAACTTCCTTTTGTCAACAACATTTCCCCAATATGACATTTGTCATGTTGAGAACTACTTTTAGACACTTGTCCCCATCTTAGGACTCAAGATATAATATTATATCCTTACTTTACACTTTTTAGGAAATATAAATAAAATATTCCCTTTTGGCATTAATCCCCTTTAACCGAGCCCCCCTTGACCTAAACTAGTGGAGTTTGAGCCCCTCAAACTCTTTTATGTGGTCTATCTACCGCACGGATGTATTTTTTCATTAAATTGCATATGATTACATTTACATTTCAGTATCAAAATATTGATCGTTTTCATACAGGATCACAAGCCTCAAAATAAACAATCTACGCACTTAAAACCAGTGCGTGCAAAAATTTTGGGTTTCATGCACTCTTTCCTTGGTCTACCAACCTTGCGCCCTTTCACTAGTGCACGTTACATCATAAATTATATACAAAAGGCTTCATAGGCCCTCAAAAACCTACGCACTATACTAGTGCACGATGAATCCAGGTTTGATCTTCTATTCCTTCAAGGTGCCATCCTTTGATGATAATACTTGCATGTGATACATTCATTAATTTATTTCACTTTCAGTGTGCCATTCTTGTGTACTTACATAGTTGCATGCTAGACATTAAACTATGTGTTGTATCAATTTATAACTACATGCACTCCTTTGATCTAAGATCCACTCGGACCAACTTAATGGACACAGAATCAGGCCAACAAACTTATTACTTCAACTCACCAATTTATAAGTAATGTATAATTACAATGATAGCTTTAAATGGGTATCATCCTAGGGGTATTACAACACATTAACATATCCTAATATAACCTTAGGCTATCAAAACCTAGCCTAGCATAGTCTATCTTATCTTAATCTATCCTAGCATAACCCTCTCATAGCCTAGTGTCTCATAACGCAACATACTATAACCTAAACTAACCTTAACTAACATATCCCACCCTACCATAACTCAGCATAGCCTAAATTCACTTACCCTATCCCTAGCCTATCCTAGCCTAGCCAAACATATCCTAGCCTAACATACCCTACCCTATCCTAGCTTAGCCTAGCCTAGCCTAACATACCCTACCCTAACCTAGCTTAACTAGGCCTTCCTAACCTTTCATAGCCTATCCAAACCTACCCTACCTTACCATAGCTTAACAAAACCCAATCCTAGCCCAACATGACCTAACCTAACCTATCCTACCCTAACCAAACCTACCCTATCCTTTCTTATCTTATCCTACCGTAGCCTATCCTATCCTATTATACCCTAGCCTAACTTACTCTCACAACCTATCCCACTTGAACCCAACATAATATAACTTATCCTAGCTAAACCTAGCCTATTCAAGACTAGTGTAGTTGAACCCATCCTACCCTAGCTTACCGTAGTCTTCCCTACCTAATCCTAACCTATATGAACTTAACCTAATCTTCCCTAACTTAAACTTATTATTATCTAACCTAACATGGCCCAGCCTATCTTAACTTACACTAGCCTAACCTAGTCTTCTCTACCTTAAACCTATTGTTACCTAACCTAACCTAACCTACCCTAGCCTAGTCTAACCTAAGATAACTTAGACTAAGATAACCTATCCTATTATAAGCTTGCATAACCTATCCTAACCCAATGCACCTAGCCTAACTTACCCTAGCCTATCCTAACCTAGCCTAATGGCATACCCTAGGTTACACTAACCTAACCTACTCTATCCCACCCTAGTCTACGCTATCATAACATATCCTACCTTAACTCACCTTACCCTACCCTACCTTACCCTATCTTAGCTTACAATACACTAGACTAAGCTTGGCATAACCTTGTCTATCTTACCCTACCCAAGCTTAGCCTAACTTGACCTAGCTAACCTACTCTACCCAATGTTAGCCTATCCTGGCCTAGCCTAACCCAATACTACCCTAAATTATCATAACCTAACTTAGTCTACCTTAACCTACCTTAGCCTAACCTATCCTAGACCAACCTAACCTAACCAATCCTAGCTTATCCTAACCCAACCATACCCTAACCTAGATTAGCCTAGACTAACCCAACCCAACCCTACCCTAAACCAACTTAGCTTAGCCTACCATAACTTAATTCAACCTAGCCCAACCCAACTTGGATTAACTTGGCCTAACCTAGCATACCCTATCTTATCCTAGAATAATTTAACCTAACATACCCTAAGACAATCTAATTTATCCTACCATAACCTATCCTATCGTACCCTAACATTTCCATGCCTAACCTAACCTACTCTAAATAAACTATATTAACCTAGCCTACCCTATCCTACCCTACCCTACCCCTAACTTATCATATAATAACCTACCTTGGCCTAACTAACCCTACCCTTCCCTAGTCTAATCTAACATAAACTACCCTAACCTAGATAGCCTACCCTACCCTACCTTCCTCTCATTTAACCTACCCTACCTTAGTGTATCCTAGCCTATATTAACCTAACCTAACCTAACCTACATAAACTAATCTACCCTACCCTACCCTTCCCCTAACCTATCCTAGAATAACCTACCATAGCTTACCTAACCCTACCCTACCCTATTTTAATCTAACCTAACCTACCCAAACCTAGATAGCCTACCCTACCCTACTTTCCTCTCATTTAACCTACCCTACCCTAGTGTAGCCTAACCTATATTAACCTAACCTAACCTAACCTACATAAACTAATCTAACGTAGCCTAGATATGCTAGCCTTACCTATCCTAGCCTAACCTTCAACTTTAGTCATATGTCTAAATCTCTAAGCCTAAGCCTAAACACGAATCCTTATCCTAAGCCTAGTGCTACCTAATCCTACCCGTTTAATCTTATAGCCCAAGCCATAAGCCTAAATCCTATGCCCAAGCCTCACATAATACTTCAAAATGAAAATATTATTTGGGGCAACTTTATAATTGATTAATCAAATCCATTTTTAAATATGCAATAAAAAATCACACATCTATTATGTTTTTTGAAATTTGAAGTACAAATTACAAATTTCTAATATAAAATACTAAACAATACAAGTGAAATGATACAATGACAACAAACATATAATAAATAAATGCTATAAATATACATACACTCTTCACAAAGAAAATAATTAACATAAAGAATAAATTTATCAATATATATATATATATATATATATATATATATA
>CBVK0103589978.1:0-10379 GCA_900067695.1 Picea abies | reverse complement strand
AGGAAAAAAAAAAAAAAACTATATAAAACACAATGATTTTAAATTAAAAAAAGTTAAAATATAATCTACGTTACATAATAAAATAATTCTCCATATACATTAAAAAAATTATATACAAATTTTATGTTCTTTTAATTAACAAAAGTAATTGAAAAGATTGTAAAATAAAAAACATATATTTCATTATTATCACAACTAAAAACATTTCAATAAACTCAAAAATATAACCGATAAATTTTATAAATACTCAAACTTACATATAAAGATATAACCCAAAACATAATAAATACACCCTTAAAAAGAATTTAAATACAACCCATTCTACATATTCAAAAGACACATCCATATTCAGGAGATATCATTATTGGAGTTTAGAGGCTAGTGATAAGTTTGGAGGAAAAACAACTGAATGAGATATAGTGAAAAGTAAGAATATCGATTTCTAGTTTTCCAAGGATTTTTCCCTTTTTAATACAAGCCAAGAAAGTGCGAAAAGAAAATTTTGTACACACTCAAAATAACGAGTGTTCATCCCTTATTTAATAGTCTTGGGGACTCATTATTGTTCGATGCTAGTATTTAAGAGTTTTATCTGTACATATATTTTCTATGACAATATTTGAATCAACTCAATAACATTAACGTTAAATATGAAATGGTGAGCACACTACCAGAATTACATTATATTATATCATATCATATTGAATTTATTTACAGAATTACATAATATGATATTGAATTTATTTACAACATTACATAATATAAGTTAATACCTTAATACCTCGACTATAAAATAACACGCAACTTGGAAGTTGATGCACAAAATTAAGATTGTTAATCAGTGGAGTGTCCGTATTGGATATCTTTGAAGTTCCAGAGACAACTATTCCTGAGAGTCTAATAGGTGGGAGTTTGGTTTAATTAATAAAAAAGAAAATGAAAATTATTAATATATACCATTTATCATTTTTTAATTTGATTTAACAACTCCAAATCTAAATTTAATAAGTAGACTAGCTAAACTTAGGTGAAATTGAATTGCATGGCGAGGGCGGCTTAAAATAGGATTCGGAGCAAACTACCGACAGATAAGAAGCCAAGCCAAGCCTATGCTAAACTATTCGGCGGATTAGTTAGCTAATGATATAATCCCAGCCAAGCCAAGAAGATAAGAAGCCAAGCCAAGCCAAGGCTAAACTAAACTAAGCCAAGCCAGGCCAAGGCTAAACTAAACTAAGCCAAGCCAAGCCAAGAAGATAAGAAGCCAAGCCAAGGCTAAATGAATTAGCAATCAAATTGTTCGGCGGATTAGTTAGCCAATGAGATAATGCAGGTGCGGATAAAAAATCTCTAACTCAATAAGCGAAGATGCTAAACTATTGAACTAGATTATTTAACAGACCGGGTTAAAACACTGCTAATGAAAGATTAAATTTATTCAACATGGTAGATAAGTAGAGCAATGACATTAAAGCTAAACTATTCAGAGAGAAAGAAACATAAGCTAGATCCATACATACCAGTTGCTCTAATTCATTTGTGAAAGGTTTTGGAAGGGCTTGAATCTACCATGGAGATTTTCCAACCAATGGCATCTCGCATCCGTACAAAACAAGCCGAACCTGAAATATTTGCAATCAAATTTAGAGAATGAAAGGAAAGTTATATTTGCAATGATATTTGAGATAAGATAGAATAATTAATATTGCTAAATAAATTTACAAAACAATCTAGTGCTTCTAAGAAGAGAAAAGGAAATAATAATAATAAAATATACTAACAATCTAGTGCTTCTAAGAAGAACAAAGGAAATAATAATAATAAAATATACTGTTGAAAGACCAATGATCGTTGAGCAGCTTAGCGACCCTTCCCTTTGAAGTTGTTTTCTCCAATGGATGATCCAATTGTCTCCACTCCTCTATTACACACAACATCACTGATTCAGACTCGACCACACAGGTTCAGACTCAGACTCGACATTCAGACCACTCACACTCAGACTCACACTCAGACTCGACCCAATATCAGACCACGCACACAGGCCCATACTAAGACTCACCTAGATTCAATCGACAAACATGCTTAGACACCCAGGCACATAGAGATACGAGACTGAGCATAGATACATGAGGAGGAAAATGTTGAAACACTGGAAGATTTGACATATATATCTCTTATCCAACCTCCCTTCAACGAATAGATTGTTTCCAACTTTTACCTCCCTCTCTGGAAGCATCTATCCGGTAGGTATGAGACAAAATTCCTCCCTCTTCAATTGACTGTTATGAGACAAATTCTAACGGTTCACTTTAACCAAGGTTTTCTGGCACCGTCCAATAGAGGCTCTATGCTTTTTTCAAATTCTCAACGGTTTGATTTATCCATGCTTTTCGGGCACCCATTACAGGCTCTCTGTTTTTTTGTCGAATTCTCAATGCTCACTTTATCCATGCTTTTCCGGCACCATCTGTTGTAGGCTCTCTTCTTGTCTCGCTTTATCCGTGCTTTTCCCGCACCGTCCATTACAGGCTGTCTGTTTTTTTTCGAATTCTCAACGGTCACCGTGCTTTTCCTTCCATTAGAGGCTCTCTACTTAGTTCGCTTTATCCATTTTTTTTCGGCACCTTCCATTTTTTTATCAAATTTTCAACGGTCTCTTTATCCATGCCCTTATAGGCTCTCTGCTTTTTTGTTTGTTTGTTTTGATTTCGAATTTCATCAATTTTTTTTGTTTTATCATAAATTTAGCTAGAGACTTCTGACTTCTGGTATGTGTACTTGGATGAGATGATGTAGGGTTTTAAGTATGAGTATGAAAATTACTATATAAATTATTTTTTTTTAATGTAATAAAACTTTCAATGCAATATAATATTTCAATTTACAAACTGTTATGGAGCAGATATTAATTTTTACTTTTATTGTATAATTTAACTCTCCTCTTTTCTCTTCTAATAACCTCCAAGTCTAATAATATAAGGGTTAGTCCACTACGATTAACAATGCCTATTATAAAATAATGATAAAAAGGTTATCTAAATGGTAGATATATGTAAAATTCTAGAAGATAAAGTAAAATATTATACTTAGATCATTAAAACAAATTTGGTATCTTATTCACCTCTATCAATGAAACAAATTTTGACATAAAATAATCTTAAATCCCAAACATAGAGTTTTAACATTTTTTTTTTCCCTAATATCTTGAAGCCCTACCCCCATCCAACTCCATATGCATAAATTTAGAAATCTCAAGCAAAGTTATTACATGATATGTACTTTCATTTTATCTATTTCATTGAATGAAATGGACCTACATTGGATCCTATTTCAGAAAAAGAAACTCTATTTCATTGAATGAAATGGACCTACATTGGATCGTATTTCAGAAAAAATAAAAATAATATAGTTTTTTTAATGTTTAAAGTCTAAATCAAAACTGAAAAAGCTTCAACGGAATGACGCTCGTAAATCTTCAACGGAACGACGTCCGTAAAGATTTGATTAGGTGAACTGTTGATTTCTCTCATAGTTGGTTGAAGAGAGACGGAGGAAAAAGCAATTTGTACAATGGATGGTTGGCTCGAGAGAGGAGGAAAAAGAAGGAAACTTTCGTGGAAGGGAGGTGCAATAAGAGTGTGGATATATAACAAATCTTATCCAGTTTCAACATTTCCGTCCTCATTTATCTATTCTGGTTCTGGGTATGTGTAGTCTGAGTGTGGATGTTCTCTGTGTGGTTTAGCGTCTGTGTATCTTTGAGTCTAAGTTTGCATGTTTAAGTCTAAGTCAAGTCATGTCCATGTGTGATAGACGAGGCTCGACTGAATTAGATCACCCAACTTTAATGGAAGGACAACTGAGATGCTCAACGGTACATTTTATTATTATTACAGCTCTTCTCAGAAGTCTTATTTTATTATTTGTTTTGAGTAGACATATTTAACAATCTTAATCTCTTGTTGTTTATTTAAAATCCCATGCATATCCTTTAATTATATCATTTTGATTGAAAATATTTCAGGTTGGGCTCTACTCTGTTCGGATGGGAACGACCATTGGTTGGAAGACCTCGATAGAGGAAGGAAGGAAGACGAGCCTTCCTCTCAGGATTTCCAAACCCTCTCTGTTGAATGAATTCGAGCACCTGGAAAACCTCTATTCATTCTGCATTATTAATGAATTACTGTTTATCACAAATCTCATCCACGTCCTTCTTGTTTATCTCAAATCTTAATTTTATTGAAAACCGCTTTTATCTCAAATATTTCAGGTTTGGCTCTATTCTGTTCAAATGCCAACCGCCTTTGGTGGAAGAGCTTGATGGAGGAAGGAAAGAAGAAAAACCTTCGAAAGGATTCTAGCCCTCTAAAACCATCCATGAACAAATTTGAGCTACAGGTACGTATGGCCCTGGGTTCTCTTACCTTCTCTCAATATTTTAACCTGGCTCTAGCAATAGCACCATGTTACACGGATGTATAGCCCTGGGTTCTGGTACGTTTTCTCTCAATATTTTAACTGTTATGCCATTGCTCTGGCAATAGTTCCACTTTTCTCCATACATAATAAATTTAAGTTCTCAGTAACAGTAGCTTAAAACCCACCTATTTAGTAGTTATTATGTCAGTATTTTTCATTAATTTGACCCGACCACCTTCTCTTAATCCATATGTTATTCCCTGCATCATCTCTCTTTAGTTTAAGAGAAATTTACACCCTGATTTCTAAAGTGTTTGATCTGCCTATGCGGCTGCATTAGTTTTAACACCTGGTCTTTGCTTCTTGAATTTAGGGTTTTTTATTATTTTAAATAGCGTTGGTTATATAAATCCATATATTGAGTTTTGAGTTTTAATATTAAATATGACTTATGAAACATTTCTTGAAGGCCAGATGTATTATCTAACTAGACCAACTAATGTGGTTGTGCTAGTTAATCACATTCTAAATGATCTAGGTTTAGTTATAGTTTTCTCTTTTTCAATTTACAAAATACAACAATCTAATCTATCGTTTAATTTTTAAAATATAATTATAAATTATAAAAAATTATGTATTATGTAGATTATATAGATAAATTATAATTTATTTTAAATTTATTAAATACTATTATTTAATATAATATTTCATTAATAAAATCGTATTCAAACACTACTTATTGGAAATTTAATTATATTAAATATATTAAAAAATAAAAATAATTATAATAAGTTTTCTAACTTCATAAAAAAAACTTAAATTATAAATTAATTAATATTTTATTTTTAAAATAAAAGTGTGAAAGAAGCAATAAACACTCTTTTAAATTATACAGTCCAATATCTTGAGTTGGACAATCCAAAAAAGGGTATGGAAGTTCTCCATCTGTATATTATATCTAAAATGTTAGTGTCGAGTAAAATATTATTTGGTCTCATAGGTTTCAAACACAACTAAAACACTAAAATAAATACTGTTCTTATGGCTATTACGTCTCACATGTAATGTCTGTTAAGTAAATCTATCCTAGAACGGGCGAGTCTCCTTAAAAACGAGTCGTTTGTTCAAGAGATTTTTTCTCTATATTTGGTAATGTAATAGAAAAACAACAAACATTATAGCAGTGGAATTTGTACACATAAAGGCAACATTTGATGTGTGTTAATCACCATTACGGTTATCAATCATTAATTTAATTGTTTTGCCATTTAGTTTCTATTTACCCTTTTACATTAAAAAAATAATTATTGTTTTTTCAATTAATGGATAAATTTATATTTTTTTTTTCATGTTCATATGTTTTTATAATAAAATAAATGAATTAATTTAATTGTTTTGCCATTTAGTTTATATTTACCCTTTTACATTAAAAAAATAATTATTGTTTTTTCGATTAATGGATAAATTTATATTTTTTTTCATGTTCATATGTTTTTATAATAAAATAAATGAATTTCTTTATAATTAATAGAATAAATGAAAAATTCTTACTGGATTTTTTTAATGATGTAATTTATATTATGTTTTAACTTAACATGATGTGATGTATATTATGTAAAAGAATTATGTTTTTAATCTTTTTATAAAAAAATTTAATTATGTTAAATAAAATTTTGATAGTAAAAAGTTTATCTATAGTTTATTATATGTTTGAATATATTGTATTTTTTAATAAAAGTCATTATTTATGTTAATTGTTATTGGCTAACATTTTTCATGAGTGGAATGTGCATTTATAATATTTTTTAATTATATGTCTATTTTCAATACATTATTGAGTTTTCTATTAAAATTTTGTAGTTTTTATTTAAAATCACTTAATAAATTTATGTTTTTATAACTTATATTAAAAAAATGAATTTATATATAAGAAGATATTGTTAGATTAGAATTTGTTTAAATAATTATTCTTATTTTGAGTCGTTATTACGTGAGTGTAGGGCTAGAATATACTTAAACAAAATTCAATAATTTGTTTAATTGAGCACCTAAGCATTTATAAATTAATCAACACATAATAAAACTTTTTATAACTGATTAAAAACAATTGCAAAATTTGAAATACCTGAACCTGATGCTAATAATCCGTTTGTCTGCCGCTGGCCTCCTTGACCGCTTCTGCAAAACACTGCCGAAAACCGTTCCTCCCTGTCAACTAGGTAGCTCCCTAGCTCCAGGATATCAACAGATATCCTGGCCCTCCGTGCCCAAAACCCCCAACAACTCCGGTGCACTATATCAATCCTACTCCATAACTTCACTTCTCTCTGCAAATCCAGAGATCCCCAAAATTCATTCCCCAACCTTCGTAGCATAACCTCCCGTCCAAATCCTTCCCTTCCTTATCCCTCCTTCACTGACTCTCCTCCCCCCCATTTACTCCCTACCTAACCCATTTATTACTCTTATCCTTTCCCGTTAATGTTTTTATCTTCTTGGGATTCATAGGTTATCCCTTTTTGTATATGCAACCATTTTATATCATATACCATTAATCTATTAAATCCATTACGCAAGTTATTAAATGTAGTTTGTAGTTAAATTATTAATTAATTAATCACAATTATATCCTTTAATTAATTAATAACTCACTTAATTAATATCATTAAATCATCTTTGTTTAATTAATACCTTGTTAACAAAATTAATCCCCTAATTAGTTTTACTTTATAATTTCTTAAACATTTATCCAACTAGGGTCGTTACATACACCCACCCTTCAGGAAACTTCGTCCCAAAGTTAAGGCATCTTATGGTACAACGGAAAAGATCATGGTTCACACATTTATAACAAGTAATTGACATTATCAGTAAGTAAGTCAAGAAAGCTCATACATACTAGTGTATATGTATAAGAATGCATGTGTAGCTATTACATGCAAATATCATGCATGTACTAATAATCAAAACTGTCATCCTTTAGTAATTTATGTATGCGTTCAATCTAGTTAGCAAGACTAGTCTTTTATAAAAGACAACAATCAATCAATTGTGTGAGAAATCCTTTAATTACAATTATCCGATTCAATAATTTATTTCAAACAACTGTGGTTTAGTTACATAATAATGAATATTCATAAACACATTTCTCTCTCTTTTTTTTTTTTGAAGGAAAGACATTAAATTCCACCACAAGATAGATCTCCATACTTTCTCAACTATTACTACTCATCCTTCATCCCTAACTTACTTCCATCTCCATTCCTATCCTTCCTCTACTAGACTATCTTGGAGCGTCAACTATATTGACCTAACTCCAAATAGAACCCATAAGTGGAAGTGTCGCTATCTCAACCAAGCTTCCCTAGTAGGCATCTGACAATCATCATCACATGTCTTGGGGAGCGTGAACTAACACCGTCCTTCCATGACTTCAGGTTTCAGAGGATACATGGTGGGAAATGCCTCCACCCCTCCTAATCATAACTAGGGTCCACACCCTACAATGGAGGATACACGGTGGTAAATGCCTCCACCCCTCCTAACAGAACTAGGGTCCACACCCTATAATGGAATATACAGTGGCACCTTGTTGCTGGAGGTTTTGTCATCGATTATTCGGTTTTGGGCAGTGTCGTCACCTGAAATCATGCAATGATCCACATATCATAGCAATGTATCCAAACCAATATAAATTTCACATACAATATTCATACCATAATGTTTCTCGGTTAGTGGTCCTGATATCCACTTTCATCATCATTATCCCTTTGGCTATTTCATAGCCCATAACATGCAGATTAGTCTGTAACACAAACTCATACATTTCTATCCATTATCATCATGTAATTGCATACTATCATCACTTCAATTTGGTATCCCTGTACCGATAAATTAACATCAAAGTTTTCCAATTAGAAATAGATCTTATAATATCCCATAATTCAATTTCGACACCCATTCACAAGATTATCATTTACCCAAAATAGATTGCATCATATCCAACATCACTCTAATAGTATTTTAAATATTCATAAAATTCTTCATTCTCACAATGTGTCGAATCATATACATCATCATCAATGACATTTAAACATTCATTAAATTTGCATGCACGTAGTAGATCGTATCATATACATCATCATCATATAACATTTAAACATTCAGAAAATTTACATACACGTAGTAGATTGCATCATATACATCATCATCAAATAACACTTAAACATTTAGAAAAGTTCATAAATTTTTAAAGTTTAAGTGTATCACTTAATAGTTTCACTGTGACTTAGTAAATAAAGTATATAGGCCTCGGGTAATCCTGGTTGTCTAAGTCAAAAGGTGGTGTTACATACACCCCACCTTCGAGAAACATGTTCTTGAGGTGGTCAAAATGGTGAGGGATAGTCTCGCCGTAGTGTCTCGGCATCTTCCCAGGTAGCAGATCCTAGACTATACTTGTCCCACTGGACCTTAACTTGGTCTACCAGATGGAACCTGAGCTATCGGACTCTATGGTCCAATATGCATAATGGTTCTACCATGAGGGTTCCCACATCTGATACCTGCAATTCCTTCCAATTTATTTTATGTGATTCATAAACAACATAATGACATAAAACAGATACATGAAATACATTATGAGTTTTATGAAAGTGGGGTGGCAATACGAGACGATAGGTAATGGGTCTAATTTTCTCTTGGATCCTGAATGGTCCTATAAACCAAGGTGACAACTTTGTCCCCTTCCCGAACCGTATGGTACTCTTATTAGGCCTGATATGAATGAAAACCTGGTCTCCCATGTCATAACTTCGGTCAGTCATGTGTGCATTTGCATAGATTTTCTTCCTATCCTATTCTTCCTTTAATTTCTGCCTAATCTAAATCACCTGTTCTTCTAGTCTATCCCAACTAAATGGTGTTCTGCATGGCCTCCCATACAAGGCCTCGTAGGGTGGAATTCCAATGGAACTATGATAACTGTTATTATAGGCAAACTCTACTAAAGGTAGGTACTTCTCCCACTGGGTTTGATTATCCATTACATACATCCTAAGCATGTCTTCCATGACTTGATTTACTCTCTCAATTTGCCCATCTTTTTTAGGATGATAAGTTGTGCTTAAGTTCAAATGAGTCCCCAACGTTGACTGTAAACTTGTCCAAAACCTAGAACTGAATCTGGAGTCCCTATCTGAGATGATCTTCTTAGGTATCCCGTGCAAATGGATAATGTCTCTTATAAACACACGTGCCACATCAGTGACATTGTAAGTGTCTCTAACCAGAATAAAATGAGCACTCTTGGTTAACTTATCCACTATCACAAGAATGACATTGTGTCTATGGGATGTGAGGGGCAACCCCACAATAAAATCCATAGAGATGACTTCCCATTTGGTCATAGGAACATCATATGGTTGTAGGAGGCCTGCTAGGTGATGGTGGTCGGCTTTCACTTGTTGACACTCTAGGCATTTGGTGATGAAATGGACTACATCGCACTTCATGCCCACCCAGAAGAAGAGCTTCCTCATATCTACATACATCTTCTTCACTCCCAGATGCGCACAGTAAAGTGATCTATGGGCTTCCTTCAGTATGATGCTTTGAATATCCCCATTCTCAGGGATGTACATCCTTCCTCGATATCTTAACAACCCATATGTTTTCAGACTATATCCTTCATACTTTGGGTCTAACTGCCTCCTGCTCTGGAGGTTTGAAGTAACCTTTAAATACCAACTATCTCCTGGGAGTTGTGTCAACACTTGTTCCCTCAGATTGACCTTTAAGGTTACCAAGAAGAAGATACGTGGTCTCCTACTCAAGGCATCTGCGACCACGTTTTCCTTTCCCTTGATGTATGATATACCAAAATCATACTCACTCATAAAATCGTTCCATCGCCTTTTCCTGGCATTTAGATCTCTTTGAGTGAAGAGATGTTT
>CBVK0103589940.1:654-15412 GCA_900067695.1 Picea abies | reverse complement strand
ACAATCTATGAGGCAGCAAAAGCTATGATGTGTGATCAGGACCTTCCCACATCACTTTGGGAAGAATCCACGAGCACTGCAATTTATATTCAGAATAGAAGTGTTCATGCTATTCTGGGGGAAAAGACTCCAGAAGAAGCATTCACTCGCGAAAATCCAAAACTGGGACACTTGAGGATTTTCATATGTCCAGTTTACATACATGTGCCGAAAGAGAAAAGAATAGCATCTATCCTCTGGGTTTGTGGAGAGCCAATGTGCATCAAGGACTGAGGATAATGGGTGTCTCTAAAGAAGCATGGAATACAATTGTTGGGAGTCATACTATAAAAGTTGAGGGCCAAAACACCAACCCCAATCTCTCCAAAACAACTCGAGCAGCCCAATATTCATTTTAAATGACTTCAACTCTTGCATAAGACCTCTCAACTCCATAATTGAGAGATGGTTGGGAGAAAGAAGACCAAACTCCCAAGTAAGAGCATTCCACTCCTTCCAAGAACAAGATATAGAATCCCACAAGTAGCCACAAAAGAAGGTTCTCTTTCTACATGGTTGGTGAGCCTAAAATCAAGGCAACTCTGCAATACAACCCTGCTCCTACCAACTCCAAATGGGCCAATGAGCTAAAGTCCCATCTTGCTTGGCTACCCTCCCAATGCTAGCGAATCAAACCTACAACAACTTTCCATGTTGTCCAAATGCTCCTAAAGATGAGATAACCAATCCCCTAAAAAAGGTAGGGCAATGAGATAATATAACATAACCTAAAAGCCCATCGAACAAGACAAGTACGTTGTGCAATGATGACTCATTGCCAAAACAAGACCTACCAAGGCAATGCACCAACCATTTGGCTGTAAGAATGCTACAGCGAATGATAACATCAATCAAACCAAGGCCCCCCTCATCCTTGGGCATGGTGCACACATCCTAAGGAACCAATGGAAGACCCCACTCCCCACCATACTTCAACCATAGGTACACCCTCAAAATCTACTCAGTATTTGAAAGTGTGCCTTGCTAGGGAACCAACAAGAAACATAGTAGACATGAGAAGCCTATAGAATCCAGTCAACAAGAATCACCTTTCCCACAAAGAGAAGATCCTTATGGTGCCAAAAATGGAGCTTGCTCTAAAGCCTCTGAATACACCACTTCCACATAGAAACTGGCAACAAACCAACTTCAAATGGAATACTCAAATAGTAGACAATGACCCCAAGGAAAATATAGGACCAGGTTGTAGGGATCTAGTATAAAGGAGAATTGAATCCTACTAACCAAAAATTAGTTTTATGAGCATTGACCACAACACCTAAAGCAAAGCACAAAGTGTCCAAAGATGCAAGGACCCCATCAACTAACTCCTTAAAATTCCTCTAACTTTGGATGGAACACATTTAACTTAAACAAAGACAAGGGGAGTGAATCAACTGAGTGACCTAAAGAAACCATAGTCTAAATCAGAAGACGATCTAAATCTGTTACATCCATAAGCACATACATAGGACAAAGTCTACCCAAGAATGTCACCCCCTCCTACAGACCATAGAAGCAATCCAACTATGCTTGAACTTTTTCCTTACCCTGTTGAAAATTGGTCCAAGTGAACCAACCACCATAGTCAAGCCCCTTTTGTTTCTAATTGGGGTCAAAAATTTGTGAAGAGTCTTTATATCACCATATTGAAAATCCTTGCCTACAATCCACTCCACTTCCACGAGAGAAGAAGTTATCCAATCCTAAAGTCTGCTATGCTCCGAATTGAGGTGTGTCTTTTACAAAATCTTAGCAAAGGCCCTGGCTAGAAGGACTCACTTGTTTCAATGGTAGTCTACTTAGAGAAAATAGGGTTTATAAAAGGAAAATATATTATTCACAATCTCACCATAAATTAGGAGAGCATTGAGTGGGTTCACAAGTCTAGGCAAAAGGCCCTTCTTTTAAAGATAGATTTTGATAAGGCTTATGACAAGATTGAATGGGATTTCATTCTAGATGTGTTGGATTTGTTAGGATTTGGATCTTTCTTCACTGACACTATGGCAACTCTTTTCACCCATGCTTTAGCTAGAGTCTATGTGAATGGAACCTTCTCTAAGTCAATCCTTCTCCAAAGATCTATCCAACAAGGTTGTCCCTTAGCCCTCTATTTCTATGTGATTGTTGCAAATGCCATGCCATATTTATTAGAAGCGAATGCAGGTAGAAATTAGAAGAATATGCCTACCAGGAGGTGACCAATTACTAATTAGAGAATGTGCACTTTGTAAATGATTCAATTTGACCCCTAAGTTGTCCCAACCAACTACTAAAGGCACCACGTAGTGTTTAGATATTTTTGCCCAAGATTTGAGGGTAGAGCAATGAGTGAAAATAAGACTAAATCTCTTCACATTGGTCAAGACAAGCCACCTAACTATATGAACAAGAAGTGGAGAATGATACCACTGAGAGAAATTATCAAGTATTTGGGTATTCCTTTGGCATTACTTGTTTTCCTTTCACAGGAAGAATACAAGCAACTAGATATGGTGTTGTGATGTTTTCATTAGGGTAAGCAAAGGGGAGTTAAAGGGTTGAAATTGGTGGTTTGAGACATTTTCACTCCTCTAAAAGAAAAAGGGGGTTTAAGCATTACTAACATTACATTGTAGGGAACAATCCTCGCAAGCAAGTGTATGATCAAGAGAGTGGTTAGAGAGGCTCCATGGCAAGCTTTACTCATGCATTGTGGGTTTTCATCCCAAGGTACTCAAAACACCCAAAGCTTGTTCAATCTTTGCAACATGATCCTAAAGAGACTCTAGGTTTGCTTGTTTTCAAAATCTTAATATCAGCAATCTTAACACTTCTTCACTACAAATTTTATGGTCTAATAAATGGTTGGGATTTTACATCCATGCTCATCTAGACCTTTCCATCCCCCTAAGGTCAACTTGACTAAATATAAAGTTTTGGATTGGTCAGTGCTCCATCATGGTCTAATGATTAAAGCAAGAATCAATATAGCAAATACCTATGATCTTGATCTCCATCATCCACAAGTGCCTCCTCCACTAGGTATTGATATCCATCCTCCTTTTCGCTAACAATGTGGTCCTTTTCTAACCCGAATTGGATCTTTTCCAACTCTCTTGTAAATTTGTAATAAGCATGTAATTGTTTTATTTTATTTTATCTTTTTGGAAAAATTGGAAGTGGAAATGAACCATTGTGATGGTTGTCCTTCCAAAGGCATCCCATTAAAAAGATGAAGGTTGTAGTGAAGGGGGGAGACAAGGCGAACTTGGGAGGGCAGTAGCAAAAAGGAGAGCTCGAAGGACGCAACCTACTTAAAGATCTGTGGACGAAGGAGTCAAGGAGCCTATCCACAATGAGTGAAGGTTTCTCTGAGCCATGATCATCTACAATTTTGTATTTACTATGAGTAATTACCAGTAATACACAAAACATGTGTATAGCTCACCCCTCTATAATTATTTGTTGAGTCTAATGAAATCCCCGTTAAATGTTGGTTTTTCAATGTAAAATATGTGTCAATTGTGACCTTTATCGATGTGTGGTTGTATGACCGTGTTAATGGTCTGTTCTTGAATGTTTAGTCTGGTTGTTGAAGACAAATGCCACAACATAACTTACCTTGATTCACTACAGCACTAATTTTATTTTGATCTAATTCACTACAATCATGGGGTCAATTATTAAAAACACACTCTTCATTTGCCTATCTACTGGGGTAGTATGGGATTGTTGAACCCAAGAAATTGATGAGACTATATGCATTATGGCCAACCACATAAAGCTACAACTTCGTATTCATATACCTAAACACGTGATTCCAATTGGATCACCCTCTCACTCCCTGAGTCGAATTGGTATTGTTGGGCATCTTTCCTTTACCCATAGGGCATACACAACCATCTATTTCTTGTTGGGTGATTTTCCTTTGCCCACAGACCATCCACAACATTCTATTGCTTGTTGGGTGTTTTTGCTTTCCCCACAAACCGTCCATAGAATCTTATTAATTGTTGGGCATTGTTCCTTTGCCCACAGGCTATCCACAGCATTCTATTAATTATTAGGCATTTTTCTCTTTCCCACAAGCAATGTTTTCCTTCCACATCCTCTCTCACTCTCTCCTACAGGACGCACGCCACTCCACTCTAAGCAACTCACCTATTGGTCGACTCATTCTTGTGTTTGAGTGACTCACATGCTAGTCGAAGGCCTTTACAAGTTGGTTGACTTACCTTATGTCTGAATCTCTTACCTATGTGTTGATTGCAAAGAAGAGTGGGTGTTGAGTTATCATGCTTGCGCTGCTTGGGAGAGAAGTGTTTTCATTGTTCTTTAAATTTGTGAGTGAACAGAAGATCATTGAACCAAATTTGAATAGAAGCGTGATCTCAACTTGTTCGTGAATTACACAGACATTGAATTCAAATTTTCACAGAGGATCCATGTTGATGAAACAAACAGGCCATAGGCCTACCATTTACGGATCATCTTCTCTCCCACCCTATCTTCTCCTCCACCCTAGAAAGGTTGAAAAAAGTTAAAACAATTCGATGCCTTATCTAGTTTTTGTGATATTCGTCAATTGATAGTCAACCTTGGAAAAACCAAGGTTATGATCTTCAACAAATCAAAGAACGTCCTCTCAAAGTATCATTTTTACTTCTAGGGTGTACAGATTGAGATCATCATTGCTTACACATACTTAGGTTTTTAGTTCTCAAGGATTAGGTTTGAGAAAATCCCTCTAGCCTTGAAGCTACAAAGGCTACAACTCCCTTGTTCTTATCGAGTGGTAGTGCTTTCAAAACCACTTTCAGGACATTCTATCCAAGATGGACCTCATGTACAATCTTATCAGACCCACAGTTCTTTATGGTTCAAAGATTTGGGGACCTAGTTTACTTGAGTATAACTGGGGCATGGCAGAGAGTCCAAGTCTTCATGATTCACCGCATCATCAAATGCAATAGGACAAATCCCCAAGCCGTTATTCAGGCAAAGTTTGTGTCCCTCACCTTCAACATTAAAACCATCTTTGGACTAGTTTCCCTTTTGCACCGGCTTTAGCACTTTGCTGAGTCATCAACCAACAAGGATCGTTATCCGTATCTCACTTACTGCTCCTCGGAGGCCATAGCCACTATCAATACCTCCAATCAAGCTTGTTGTTGTTTATGGAGCCTACCTACCTACTTCAGTGGGTTGGTATCTCGATAGATTGCATCCCCGCGTTCAAAAATACTCTCTTGATGCCCTTGGTCGACTCCTACTGAACATGTAGGACTTGAATAAGATCATTAGAGAGGACATCGTCAAACAATATATTCGAGTTACTTAGGTCAACCCACCAAGCAAGTTAAACCCCAAGATGGCCTTCTATGCAAAGAAATTTGTGGAGCTAACGGGTGGCCCATATACACACTTTGGCACTGGATGCATGCTCTTGGGATCCCTCTTGGGCAATTTTGAGTTAGTTCACATCATCTTTAGGTCGAAATCAATCATCACATCACAAGGGGGGATAGGATCTACCAGCTCTTCCATCTTCACAAGATCGAGATGAAGGGACACTTCATCTTCTAATGCCCAATCTATATGAGATTAGAGTATGGTTTTACTATCTTTTTAAGGAGTCTCCGAACTCACCCTCCACTTTCTTTTGGTTCTTGGACCAAAGATGCCTAGACCTATACATGAGAGAGGCCCTTGGACTTAGATACCACTCACTCCATCCACCCCTGCCCAGACCAGACCCCTTCAAGTCAATTATCGCTTTCTTTCTTGTGCTTCTAGCAGACAAAGGTACCAAGAAGTAGGCTAACATCAACACTACATTAGCAATCAAATCTATGGGACCACAAGAGATCATCCATGTTCAACTAGCAAGACCCTTACAAACATGTCACCTCAAATCCGAGTAAAGCTCACATGTCACCAACAAACAAGACACTTCCTTCCAATCTTAGTGGCAAGTTATAGCATCCAAATAGAGGACATATCTCAAACCATATCTTCCTACTCATCCAAATCCTCCAACCAATCATCCATCGTGAGATTCTTCTCTACAACCTCGGATATTAGCAGAGATAGCATCAAGGGGTGTTGACCACCCCTTGGGCAAGACATCCCCCTCTGGAGATTTAGTGTTCAATCTTTGGTTCTCCGCAATACTTGCACGTATCTGCTTTACCACTTTGTTTTCCTACTCCATGAACTTAGACTTTAGATCTTACTTAGCATAGATTAGACCTGATTTTATCACAATTCTCTAGAAACGGCCTTTGCACTCCCAATTTGTAATCCACGTTGTTGTACTTAACAGTCCCATTGACCTATTTGTAGTCATGTTTTGGACATTAATAAAATTATCTTCTTAATGAAGCATTATCAATTTTAACTTTACCTATGGTTGATAATGCCATTAAACACCTTTTGAATGTTAAAGAAGCCAAAACAACATGGCAGATATTAAGAAGCATTTATGAAATTGTGAATAAAACAAGGGTATTGTATTTGAAAAATATGTTGTATGCTACTAAAATGGAGGAAAATGGGAAGATTCAGATCTAATTTCAAAAATCAAAGGGTAGAGAGATGAGCTGTCTGTAGCAAGCACTATAATTCCTAGTATAGAGAAAGAACCATTAACCTTGAAATCGCTACCAAAGTCTTGTAAACGTTTCAAAACCTCATTAAATATGACATGAAAAGTGGCCACAATGCAGTTTGAGGGGCTGATAGGGCTGTTGTTGCAGGGGAAAATAGAGCTGCACGAAGATGAAGGTGAATCTGAAAAAGCTTTCATGGCCCAAAGTAAAAAAGGTAAAAAGCAGTTCATGAAGAAGAGGAAGCCAGAGGAACAAAGAAGAGGTAATTCTACAGACTCATGCACATTCTCCAGATCATAAAGAAACTAGGAAGTGTTATATTTGTAGAAAAGTAGGGTATTTGGCCAAATATTGTTGGCAGAATCCAAAATTTAGTAGGAATAAGAAACAAAACTCTAAACTTTATTGGTGAGAGCAGCATGGAAGAGGAAGAGAGAGTATTTGTTTGTTGTTCTCAAGGAGTTATGGTTCTTGGCTTTTGGAGCCGCAAAACACATGACAGGTTGCAGACAGTCATTGACAGATTTGGAGATAATGGCAAACAAGGGAGAGCCGGTCACAGGGCACACAACACTACTTACAAAATTAAAGGAATGTCAGTGTTGAAATAAAGATGTTGGATGCACTGATAAAGAACATAAAAATTTTGTGGTATATACCCACCTTTAGTAAAAGTTTATTTTTAGTGAAAGAGACCACTAAGCAAAATTTTAGGGTAGTTTTTTATGGTAAGGAATGTCAGATACAAGAAGGTTATGCAGCGTGCTTCTGTGAACTTAACCCTAACATGAATAAGGACAAAGTCTGGAAATTCATATTGATAAAATATTCACTCCAGAAGATCAATGCCTTCCTTTGGCTCTTAGCTCATCAAAAAATTCTAAGTGCTAAAAATCTAAAAAGAAGGAATATAGAGACTGTCATTTGTGTGTTGATGTAAGAATGCAGAGGAAAGTTCAGAACATCTTTTCTAAAATGCAGTTTCATCTCAAAAGTGTGGGCCACAATCCTTGGTGGAGTAGAAATACCAGAATTAAGTGGACAGAAGAAAGATAACAACAACCTTAGGACCAAGCTCTCTTGTTACCCAAATCCCTTGGGAGGAAAGTATGTAATTGCATGAGTCCAGAATCTTCTTGGAAAACATCAATTTGTACATGGGTATGGAGTGTATCACCCTATTTTTTTGTAGTATTGACCATATTTCTAATCCCTATTTGAATTTCATAAGGTTGGTCCAGTATAGAAAGTTATGCAAGATTTAGCGCCTGGAAGACCTGGATCACCTGCAATAGGGAAAATCTGTACATTTTAATGTTTAAATCTCTACTTTTAAGCTTACTGTATGTTTATTTTACAGGCACTAATATAATTTCCAGTGAGCTGTTTTTGCAGAGTTGAAATTTGTTTCGCAGGTTAGAGTTTATATTTTATCTCAGATCATTCAGAAAGTCCCTCCTATGGCTAGCACACACTAACCCGAAGCATAGAGGAACCGGAATGTGGTGACAGTGATCCTAATCCTAGTTACCTTGTTACCAGACCTGAGACAATTTCCAGTGCTAGCACAATGTACAAAATCAATAATAGAGTCTGTGTGACCCTTATAACAATGGAAGTGGCCAATTAAATAATAATCCTGTGGCACAATGAATCCCTAAAGCTTCCCAACTTTCTAACTTTCAAATTAGAGATTATGTACGAGCTTCTATTGTTACAAATATTGTACATTGGGAAAGAAAAGGATTCATTTTAGATGATCTAATGTCAGTTGTATGTTTCGACAACAAGTCCCATAATCGCACTAGTTCAACGTGAGGGGGACATGATCTTCATGTTAATGCTCCTTTGTGGTAGGTCTACAACTTGCAACCTCTGGATCTCACACTTCCATCAGTTGAGCCACAATGTTGGTTCACAAACAAGACTCTAACCCACAATCCACATCTACTGAAGCAGCCCACAACTTTTTGTGAAGACTCTAACCCACAATCCACATCTACTGAAGCAGCCCACAACTTTTTGTGGCTTCCATACTTAGGTGAATTTTGGACTTCCCAATGCAATTTCAATTCATTGTCTTTGGTCTGAATTGAAGACTCAATCCTTTGGGCTCACTAGCTAATAAGTATATATAAGTAATGAGAATTAAGGGAACAAACAAATATTCTTGGCCTTTTTTTTCCAAAAGCAACAATTTTGATAGTTATAAGAGTACGAACACTTTTAAGTGTTGTCTCAAGGGGAAAATTGTCACTGCATAAGCATCACTTGAAAGGAAATGGACGGTGGATTCAGTGCCTTAATGAATGGTTGCAATAGTAAAATAATCGCAGATGGGAAATGAACATTGGTTACAATCAGGTGCAGTGTGGTAAAGTACGGGTTTCATCATTCATGTTGGTTAAATATTGATGGCTAGAAACACAATATCACAACAAATATTGCATTTAGAATAATAGTAGTTGGACAATGAGCAAAAATAGCAGGCAAAGACTACTCAATACATAGAGAGAGAGTAAAAATATAAAAGTGTGTAGATAACATTCATGAGTATCCAATGTTAAGAATTTAAAACTAATTATGAATAACATGACAAAGGACATGAAAATCAACATACTTGTGTGAAAGTTCAGATGTATTAGAAGGACTAAATTTTGAGAAGGTTTGGACTCTGGAGTTATTCCCATCTGCTATCGATGAAATAATCAATTTTTCTCATATATGCATTTCACCAACCCCTTTCTAATTTCCCATGAATTGAATGCGATAGATTTCTGCATACAGAACTAAACATGGATGGCAACCAACAACTCTAGCTAAGGCATAATGTTCATCCAGGTAGAAGGATGGTAGGAACTAGTTAAGAGTTAGATCTCTAGGAACCCAGTTGCAACTAAAAGACGGAAAGTAGGTTGCAATCAGTTTAAACTTTAAATTACGGTCATGTTACCTNNNGGAAAGTAGGTTGCAATCAGTTTAAACTTTAAATTACGGTCATGTTACCTTTGGACATATCAACAACTAAGTCAGAATCCAGATATCAGTGGACATATGAGCAATGAAAAACGAATGTTAGTATGAGTAATATATAATATTTTTGTATTTGGTTTTTTTGCAATGGGGACTTGGCTAGTGTCCAATTGCTCCGGAAGAAGATAAATAAAGAATAAAAATGAAAGCTATTTGACAGCTGACTTGATGTACATTGTCAACTGTAGTTTGAGCATCCATTGCCCCTTTAAAAGAATTCAGCTGCAAACCTTTTAATGATTACTTTAAGAGAAGGAATATTGCCCAATTCTATGTACTCTGTTATGATGTCTTAAACCTTATGTTTTGTACAGATTTGGTTTTCCAGTAATGAAGGATGTTTGTGTACATCTCTGAGAAATGCTATGCATCAGGAGGAACAGCCGTAGATTAACACGTGAATGACTAACAATAATGATAAGGAAAATTTGCATACTGCTTTTATCAATAGTAGAATATCATGTCTCCAATATAGATAACATAAGATGATGTATCCGAGGATCATCAAAATATATTAGCGATGTCACTTTTTCTTTATTAGTTTTGGGATAAGTCCTGCCTATAGAAAGGACATTTGGAGATAGCATCCAATGTCAGGGTTTGCTTTTATGGCATTTCATTAGAAGAAACAAAAGTTGTACAAGACATTATCTATTTAAAATTGCTCATATTTCAAGATTTATAGCCTATAAATTTATATCCATCTTTACTATTACCAATCATTGAAAACATTTGAATGGCTGATTTCATTACTCGAAACATGATATGTGAAATGGTAAACTCTGTTGCATATGCCAATCGTTACCTTGGTCATCATATATCTGATTTTACAATTTGGAGATAAGCAAAGGCTGCAAGAGTCTGGTTTTAGGGCAGAAGCCTGTATTTTTCTAGTTTGCAATACACCTGGGGTGAAATCAGAATTTGATTTTTTCCAGAAAACATGAAAACACGTGATGAATGATATAAGAAAGTGACCTCAAAAATATTTAACTCGCATAGTCTCAATAACAAACAGTATTAATGTCTCAATGTAAGTACTATTATGATGAAACTATCCAAATGCTATCGATTATTCAAAACATCCATATTAGTCTTTAGATGTTTGTTTGCAGATTTCATTGAATTGCAATTCGCAAATCAAAATAACCATTAAAGATGTTGCCTGGATGCCCATCTCATTACATGAGGAACCAAATGGCTCATTATGTCCCAACAAAATTTCAACTTGACAGACTGCTTGGACTACACCCTCTACCTAGCATGGTCCCTCTTCATGCCAAGGATTATATTTTACTTGTAAAAAAGACACATTGGAACAAAATGAACACTTTTTAAAATAGAATCCACAATAAACTTATTTTACTACAAAAAATTTGGAAGAAACAAGCAATGATAAATTCAAACACAAGAAATATATTGCCTGCAATTCCAAAAGTCTAAGATGGAGATGTTATAATCAGAAGATCAGAAGCAACAAATCTAATATTAAAATCTGGAAGAAGCACAACAATACCTTATTTACATACACATATCAGTGGTCAGCAACAGACAACTATCAAAGCACTATTTGTAATCAATTATTAAACAAGCACTACTTACTATCAATATGAACGCCAAGAAACTGACTTGTAAAATATTTTCAAAAAGACAGAGAATACTGTAAGAAAAGTAGAGCAATGCGAAACATAAATTAGCAAAAAATAAAGCAAAATTAACCATCACATGGAACTGATACAAAGATAGCACACGATGCATAAAAAAAGCACTAACATTTTGCAAAAGACCCGTGTTAAAGGAAAACTCCTGTAAATGGGGTGCATAAGTTACCATCCCCTTCCAAAAATCACTCTATGTAAATAATTTGCAAAGAAGACTCTTGGAAATTATAAAAATCAGTCGGGAATCTAAAACCCACTATATGTAGCATCCAAGGTCATGGTATCTTTTTTGCTTCACTCGCTTTATTATTGAAATTCCCTTTGTTGACTTGAAGGTATCTGGGACTGTTTTGTTGGACATGACTGTAGATTTCTATGCCTAAAGGTAAAACTCGATTTTATTGGGTGACTGTTTGCAGACTCTGTGCCATCTCTTGAGAACGGGAAGGCCTTTGTAAAAGTAGTTATGTAACATAGATCATTTCATTCCATGGACAGATATTCCTTTCCTTTACTTGGGTGACTTCAATAAACGTAATCAACTGTAAAACATATTTCAACATGATAACTGTTATGAAAAAACTATTAAGTTGGTCCTCTCTTCTGTTTTTCTTGAACGCATCCATTCTCTTGTGAGTTAAATTGGTTTGATCTTTTCATTTGACATTCTGGAGCTCCATTTTAGCAACTTAAACGTTCAAATTTCTGAAGCATGCAGATTTCCATGTCTAGTAGACTTTCCTTTGACAAAACTACAAATTCAAAGGCCATTGGCACATTTCTTGACGGATTAGACCTGAAATAGCCAATTCTTGAGAAGCTGAACAGGAAAACGCCCTCTCAAAGACCTGGGTCCTCCTTCTTTAAGAGGCATAAAGATGAGGCCATCTCAACGCGATCCTACAGACCATTCCCGTACAGGGAAGGCTTGAACTCAGGCACGCTATCTTTAAACAACATGTAGATAAGAAAGATAGATACAATTTCCTACAGGGGCTGGTTGGAAGAGACTGGGCTAAGAGATTTTGGCAAGAACTGCTTGCAAATGACACTGCTAACAAACACACAGTGAAGATCTTCCACACCGTGAAAACAAAATACCAAATACAACCAAGCCCGTCTGAGTATACAAGCCTAACAGCCAGATCATTACCTTTCAATGATAGTTAGTTGACCAAGGAGAACTTAGCCTTCCAAGGCTCTGTACTTGCAGAGATATATCAATCAATGATTCAATTCCCTGTAAGAAAAGTCAGAAAAAGTACCAAGATATCAGAATGGATGGGAGCTAAACTCAGAGGGGAAAAACCCAATTGAAAAAAAGTAGGTGAGGATGCAGATACCAACCTTGGTAGTAGATGAAACAAAGATGGCAGCTGCCGATGTTGGCAAATGGAAACAGATGCACATGGGCCTCCTCCTTCAACAATGTCTGTCAATGTTGTTGTATAGAAACAAACCAAATGCACCAGGTGTCGTCACCGGCATGCCTGGTCATGACCCCCTTGCTGCCTAATGCACTTATTCATTCATACCAACAAACGATAAACTCCTTTGACTGACCAGGGAATGATTATTTACCAGAAGCCACCCCTTTGTCAAACGCGGAAAGAAAGAGGGAGACCCACTTCGTCTAATATATTGTCAAATTACTGAAATAGCTATATAACTGCTTCAGACACGGCCCATGGAGGGTCCCAATATAGATATTACCCGTCCGGGTCCCTCTTCATACCTCAATAAATATATATCAATCGTTAAATCCTTCCTTTCACACCAACCTTCTATAGTGTCCGAGTACTTGTACGTTTTGCAATCCATCTTCTCACTGCCATTTTCTCCTTGAATTTTTTTGGTGGCCGCATATTTTGCTTCCACTGGTTAACGAGTGCGCTTCTCGTAAGCGAGGATTTGGTAGGCCGGCGCAGCGAACCAGAATCCGGGATCCACGTATACACTCGTTGAACGTACATGCCTGTCTTTCTAGAATCCACTCACCGTTACAGAGCAGGCCCCTCACGGTTGCGAGTACCGCTAGCGGCCATACGAGGAAAGAGTCAACGGGTTCTAACTGACGCGTAGACCTATGACCGACACGTGTCGAGTGAACACCCGTTGAGGATTCGGTGCGGCAATTCGGCATGATTTGATATGCCGTCTTCCAGATAAAGCAATTAATTTATTCATTAATAATCATGTTAATTAAGCAGTAAATATATGCTAAAAAAGGATTTGGTGCGGTCGTCTGCCCTCTTGATGACGTATGCAATTACGTATTAAATTCGAGTTTTATTATTAATTAAGATTTAAAGTTTTTCTAAAAATGTCCAAATTTTGAATTGTTTATTTATAAAGCTTTGGATATGTAATGGGTTGGCATAACCACTTAAATTCCTAAAAGTAAGAGGGAGAGAGATGTTTGTGGTGGAAGACTTGGTAGGTAATGTCAAGCCTCCTTGTGTAGACTAAATCCCAACCCCTTGTAACGAACCCACCCATTGTATTGGATCAGCTTGGTGGATTATGTTTCCATTTCCTCTACCCGTTGTATTTGCACACTGAATTTTCACATACTTTTTGTTTTTTTAATCATTACTAGGAATTATGTTGTAAAGAGGTTTGGTTACATGCATCTATGTTACTTGTTGGATTATTAAAAGGGATTATGATGTAACAGTGGGTAGAAAATGAAAATGAAGGTATATATTTATTTTTTCACATAGTTATCTTAAAAATAAATATAAATATATATTTTTATTTTTTTTAAAGTGAAAATGATGTGGGTTTAATTATTAAAAACATGTGTTTCTTTTTTAGGGGTTATAAGTCCAAATCAAAGGGATAGGGTATGTTCATTTTTTTAGACTTTAGCCATCAAATCCTTGTAAAAAATACTTTATCCCACAAACAAACAAAAAACCTTAAAATTAGATTATTATTATTAATAATATCTTAAAAATCATTCAAATTTTATATTTAATTTATAACTTTAAAATTAATAAGATAAAACTCAAACAAATCAATTATTTATTTATAAATAAATTAAATGAAAACTTTTATATTGATAATGATATAAAAATTTGTAAAATTTTTCCAACATTAAAGTAATATGTTAACTTATAATATAATCTTTATCATAAAATAACAATAACACAACATATAATTAATAATAGTTAATAATCATATTAACGCAACATATAATTAATAATAGTTAATAATCATGTTTTTCATTTATATTATTGATTACTATTATTTTTGTTTTTATTCATGTATATAAAGGAGGATGAGAAAGTTGAGCATGTAAATATAATCATATAGTAGTAAGGTTGCTACTTTTGGTTACATTATCATAATTAAGATTATAATATATTGAGGCTTATAATATCATGGATCGATCCTCATAATCAATATAAAAAAAAAAAAAAAAAA
>CBVK0103589778.1:0-14239 GCA_900067695.1 Picea abies | reverse complement strand
GGAAGGGGTGATGTCCCATCATTGAAGGAGTAAATTTCATTTGGCTACGCTTTGAAGTCAAGGTCTGACCAAGATTGGATATGGATTGTCTCTATCAAATGTTTTCTACAGATGGTCCAGAGGGAATCTTCTGAGGAAGACTGGTCTTCGAATATGCGACATTTGTGCTCTTTCCAGATGTTCTAGAAAATGAATCCTGAGAGAAAATACTAGAGGTGATTGATAATTATGTTTTGGTAGGGATTGTTAGCCCAATTTTTGAGAGTATGAGTTATGCTTCCATGAGTTTGATTGGATTTTCTACAGAGCATCGCTTCCTTATTCCATATGTTGTTGGAGAAAGAGAAAATGTCAAGTAGATCGTCTATGAATTCTTTGTTGTTGTTGTAGATAGCACATATTGAAGGTCCAAATAATCCTCTTTTTAGGATATTGTCCCAGGTGAGGATGCGCTTGTGGTGGACCAACCATAGGAAAATTGAGATCTTTGGCAGATTTTTGAGGGACCAAATCTTGGCCCAGCGAGGGTTTGGAGGGTCTGGAAGGGGGGGAGTGAGAATTTGATAGTGAAAATTCCTTTTGGTGAGTACCCCCATCTGAGCTTGTCATTGTCCTGACTGATTCAAATTTTCCAATTTCTTACATCTTGCACGATTTGCATTCTGGTTTTTGTCGGCAGGTGGAGAGGGGAGTTGTGGAGCGGTAACCATTTCTTGAAGTGTTTCTGATCCATAGTGTGCCAATAGTCCTTAAACTTTGTATTTCCTTGTGGCGGTAAGTTATGTTGTCTTTCCAAGCTTGGAATATGATGCCAAGAGTCTGACCAAAAATTTTCTAGGGCACCATTTCTAATTTCCCAAAAACTGTGTTGTTGAATGAGGTGGCATTGGCATTTTTCATAATTCCAAATGAGAGAGCCCTGAGAGTTAGGAGTGAAGAATATTAGGTTGTGAGGATCTCAGTTTGGGGAATAGTTTTTGTGCCAGAGCTATTCCCAAGAAGTGGAGTTGTTGGATATCCAGTTCCACCAGGTTTTTGCACTGAGAGTTCCCATTTGACCATAGCCATTTTTGGGTGTTATTATCACCACTCCAGAGAAAAATACGTTGTATTTTTCGGAGGGATTTGAGCACCCAATTGGGGGCTACGAGAACAAAGAAGAGATACAATGACATTGTTTGCAAAATAGATTTTATGAGAACTAGGCGCCTTGCAAGATTGAGGGTTTTAAAGGTCTAGGAGGAGATATTTTGAGTTAATTTGTCGATGATTTCCTTCAAGGTGGAATGTTTTATGACCGAGGCAATTAAGGGAGCGCCTAGGTATTTGGAGGGGACAGAGGAAGAAGCAAAACCCATGGTTCTAGTAATATTTAATTGAGTATTGGAGGGCATGTTGAAGAAGAAGATGAGAGATTTGTCCAAGTTGACATAGGCTCCTGAGGCATATGAGAAGGTGTTGAGCATTATTTTAAGGGTGCATGATTCTTGAATGGAGGGGTGAGCCAGGTGCAGGTTTTCATCCACAAATCATTAACGGGTGAAGGGATGACTATTGTGGAGATTCAGTCCTTTAAGAGAGGAAGTTGTGCTGAAATTTGTTAACATTCGACTTAAATCTTCAGCCATAAGGAATTTGAGAAAGGGGAAGAGGGGATCTCCTTGTCAGATTCATCGGGAGGGGAAGAAGGTGGGGGAGGGGGAGTCATTGAAAATAACAAAAAATAAGGCAAAGGAAAGGAGAGAGAGGATCCAACGAATCCAATCTTGACTAAAACCGAAGGCTAGGAGAGTCTTTTCAATGTAATCCTAGCTGAGGTGATCCAAAGATTTGGATAGGTCTAGTTTGAGGAGCATGCCTGGTTTCTTGGTGGTTTTTAGGAAGTGAATTACCTCATGGGAAAGAATAATTACATCCAGGATCTTCTTGCCCTCGATATAGCCCGTTTGTTTAGGGGAAATAATCAGGGGAAGTAGAGGTTTTAACTTATTTTCTATGACTTTAGTGATGATTTTGTAGATAACATTGCATAGAGCTATGGGTCTGTACTTACTTGGAACTACAACATTTTCTTCTTTGGGGATCAAGGTGAGGAAGGTGGTTTTGAGGGTAGGGATGACCCATTGATGATTGTGTGATTCTTCAACAATGTCTAGCATGTCCATCTTTAGCATATCCCAACAGGCATGGAAGAAGTTGATTGTGAAACCATCTGACCAAGGGCTGTATATTTTTTCATTTGCATGATAGTAGAGTCCACATCTTAGAGAGTGATTGGGTGCATTAGGGAGGCATTGTGCTAATCAGTGACCATAATGGGGATGTGGATGGAAACTTGTTGAATTCCATTCCCCTGGAGCGGTTATCCTCCATGAGTAGATCTTCATAGTAGGAGACCAATTCAATTTCGATGTCCTTGTGGGTTTTGAGCCGAGTGCCATCTTGATTTTTAAGGAAGGAGATTCTGTTGTGAATTCTGTGTTGTATGGTTGAGTGGTGGAAGAGAGAGGTGTTACATTCACCTTCCTTCAGCCAAGAGATTCTTGATTTTTGTTTCCAAAGACTTTCTTCTTGCTCACATCTCTCCTCTATTTGGGATTGAAGTTCTGATTCTCTATGTGAGAGATTTGACGAACTTCCTTCCAGTATGATCTGTTGTTGTAAGGTCTCCATGTTCTTCTCTAGGTTGGTTTTGGCTAAGAAGATGTTCCCAAAGGTCATTTTGTTCCATTGAATCTTTTAAATGTTTCTTCAACATTTTTAGTTTTTCTTGAAATATGTACATTTTGGTGCGGCCTGGGGGATGGGTGGTCGACCACCATTGTTGGATCATAGGCTTAAATTCTGGGCTGGATAACCAAAATTTTTCATATCTGAAGGGGAAGAAATGGTCCTTGCCTCTTTGGTGCCAATGTAGGAAAATGGGCCAGTGATTTGAGCTTGAGGAAGGGAGAATGGAGGAGTAAAGATAATCCCCAGTTGTTGCAATGTATTCAAAGAATATAAATATGTCGAGCTGTTTGGTGATATGAGAGATTCCTCCACGTCGGTTATTCCAGGTGTAAATTCTATTGGTGGGTTCCAGATCCACTAGTTTGTTGTTCTCAATGATGTTCTTGAATCTAGTGTCCTTCTGTGTGAGAAGGTGGTGCCCTCCTTTTTTTTTTTCTGAAGATTGGTGATGAGGTTGAAGTCACCACCAAGGATCTAGTTTGGTATGGTTTTTTATTTCTTATACCATTCCATAAGGTTCAGAAGATTGTTTTTTTGATCAACAATTTGAGGACCATAAACATTAGTGATGTAACCATGCACACCCGTTCCAATAAGGTGGTAGGATGTTGAGATGGAGTTTCTGGTGGTGGTGAAGTCATTGAGGGTGATAGATGAATGATTCCAGGATATTTTGAGACCACCTGAGGCCCTGTCCACATCCACTGCAATTGAGCTGCTATTTTTCCAAAGATGTGAAAGCAAAGTCTAGAGATTTTCACTAGTTCTTTTTGTTTCCTGAATCATGAGTATTGTGGGTTTTTCTTGGTGGATTTTCCTTTGGATAATTATTTGTTTTCTAAGACCATTGATGCCCCTAACATTCCAAGAAATGAATTTCATTGGGAACCTTGCATGTTGAAAGAAAACAATTCAGTGAGGTGAGCATATTTCCCTGACTCCACTTACCTGGAACAAAAAGAGGCGATGCATTGGAGATCTATTTTTCACCCTTGATTTTTGAGATATTTGAAATCCTTTTTTAGGTTTGTTGGTGGGTTATTTTGTATCCCAAGTCTGGGACACAATTTGGATTTTTTGAGGACCTCCTTGAGGAAATGGATCTGCTTTGGGGCTATCATGTGGAAAACATGTTTTTTTCATGCATCCTCAAGTCCTAGGATATCTATCTCTCCCAGATCCATATCTTCCATGTCTTCATCCATTAGTGCATCAAATTATTGACTGGTGGAATAGATCAGGTTCTCGGTAAGAGGTGTTGAGGACAGGTTGGACTGGGCATTGATCTCTATGGGGATTGGATCTGTAGAGGGAGTGCTTCCTTGGTTTTGTATGGGATCTTGGTGCTTCCTTGGTTTTGTATGGGATATTGGTGCTTCCTTTTGGGGGTCAACTAGATGTCTTCCTCGATGGGTTCATCCTTGTTTTCTTGTTGGGAAAGGAATTGAAAACTATTACTTGTCGGTGAGTCTGTGGATTTGGCAGTGACATGGGATTTTTGGTTGTTTCATTGATGAGTGGGGATTGTTATGAATCCTTCCTTTTTCGTGAGAGTGTCTTCTTTGTGAGCTATGGTTGTATTGTTTTAAGGGTAGTCTCTGAAGAGGTTCCCATTTTCATGGAACTTGCGACATATAAAAGGGACATGCTCATAGTCCAGAGTTTGGATACATTCCATGTCTTCATGTGCTAGGAAAATAGATTCCTTTAGGGCTTTGGAGATGTGAATGTAGATGTAGATCCTGGAATAGGAGGTGTACTTGTTGGTTTTTGTTTTCTATGCTATTTTGAAGAAGTTTCCCAGAGAATTACCAATGTCTTTGAGTCTTTCATCATCCCAGTATTATTGAGGTAATGAGTAGAGTCTAATCCAAACAGGTGTGCATGTGAAGTCTTATTTTTCTGGTTTGAAGCGTTATGTCCCGTTATGAAGGTATAAGTGTGATGAATTGAAGAAGTAGGGCTCCCCTTCCAATATTATGTCTCTATCATCGAGTCGAGTGAAGATGATAGTGAAGAATCCTTTTGAGTCCAGTTGGATGTTGAAATGTGCTTTGGGTTTCCATTTTTCTGTGATCCAATTTAGAAGTGCATGTTTTGTTGGCCAAATTCCTATGAATTTTCCTATGAGTGCTTAATTTCTCATGTATTCATTCATTTCATTGATACGAGCTGGAGGAAGCTCGATCCTTGGTCATTCCTCTGATTTGGAAATGCAAGTTCCAATTTTTTTATCCTCTGGGGTTGGGTGGGTCGTGGACAGTTGCGTAGGTGCCAAATGTTCGACAATATTTGAATTTGATTTGTGTTCTTGCATGGGTTTCTGGGTGTGGATAATTCTGGGGTTGGGTGGGTCGTGGACAGTTGCGTAGGTGCCAAATGTTCGACAATATTTGAATTTGATTTGTGTTCTTGCATGGGTTTCTGGGTGTGGATAATTTCTATCGTGAGATCCATAGTTTTTCTAGATGAATTGTTTATGGCTTCTTTGTAGGAAAGGGAGGAGCCCCCGAATCCTCCCTTGGGGGAGGCCATGGAGTTCTGGAGCTAATGTTCCATGACAAAGGATACTTTTTCAAGGGTGAGGGAGAGAAGAGGAAGGAACAAAGTTAGGGTTGTAGGCATCAACGAGAAAGAAGGAGCCAAAAACCCCCTGTTGTATTTGATTTCTTCTCTACTTTCCTAGACATAATATCACTTCCATGTACCTTTGGGTATATAGGAAGTCCCCAAGGTATCCATGAAACCAACCTTAGATAAGCTATTTGGATTTCTTGTTGATATAGTACACTTAGAAAAACACTCAAGGAGATCACTCTCTAGTACCTAGGTAGTTGAGTAATACACTAAGTGAATGGTTGATCCGCCTTAGTTAGTTCCCTGAGATATTGGGACAAGTACTATTATTGGACCCCACACATATATGTTCCCTGAGATATTGGGACAAGTACTATTATTGGACCCCACACATATATTAGAGAGCTATAGAACCTGATACTCCTTTTTCCTTAGGACCCAATAACTCTTTCCCATGGCTCCAAAGAAAGATCCAAAATTTACTTCACCAATTAAACCTTTAAAAAGATCCTCCATTAATCATGAAGAAAATGAGGAGATGGAAAACCAACAATACAAATTGGACATTTGAATCAACGAATTGAATGATAGGTCATTGAAAAAGGTTTATTTTTCAAATACACAAACACATATTGAAATGAATATGAAACAATTGGAGCATAAGATAGATGGAATAATTAGAACATAAGATAGATGGAAAGTTGGAACATATGGAATAGAATATGGATGGAAATTTGGAACATATGGAACAAAATATGGATGGAAAGTTGGAAAATATGGAACATAAGATGGATGGAAAGTTGTAGAATATAGAAAAAAATATTGTAGAAGTCTTAAATGGGAGGCTCCATAAAATTGATAAGTTTTCTAAAGGGACTCATGAAAATAAAGATAATATTTAGGTTGAACAAATTTCCAATAATAAGAATTTTCCAGGGGGATTTAAATCCAATAGTGAAGTTACTTATGGATGGTTTCCAAAAGGAGTGAATCTTCCCAAGGTTGAATTAATGAAGTTTGATGGAACACAAGTCTTTACTTGGGTGAAGAAAATAGATAAATATCTTGAACTGAGTAATATTATGGATGATAAGCAAACGATTCACATATAAAATTTGAACTTTGAGATAAAACTATATCAATGGGTAGTTAAAATGAATCCCAAATCTTATCATTATACTTGGGTTTTTATTTACAAGAGACTTATAAACACAATATGGGAAATCTTGGGAATATGGCTACTTCATTCAATTGAAAATAATAAATCACTTAGGTGATATTGAAGATTATAATTCATAATTTCAGGTATTTTCCACAAGGGTGGATAACATAAGTGATGAACATTTGTTGGAAGCTTACATTAAACATGATCTTTTCCTAAAGTGTCTTGAAAATGTTATGGAAGCTATGCAATTTTATCGTCATATTCAATCCAAGAATAAGGCTACACACAAGTATACCATTGAGGTATATGGAGGAAGTAGAGATCATTTTGGATTTCATAAGACAACCTTACCTCAACCTACTCGAATATCACAAAAGGAAATGGAGGAAAGAATAGAAAAATGATTATGCTTTGGTTGTAACAACAAACGGTCAAAAGGACATAAATGTCAAGAAATAAATTGTTCACCTTGGAAAATAATGATGAAGAGGAAGTGGAGGCATATACACAAATAAATGAGGAAGAACTTGTCAACTTAAAAGAGCGGGAAATAGAGGTTGAAATTGTGTACAACATTGATTCAGATAGGTGTGAGATAAATGTTCATGAATTGACAAGGTTTTCAACACCTCAAACCTTGAATATTGTCGATTACATTAAGAATAAAAAAAATTATAGTGTTCAATGAATCGAGTAGTACCCATAACTTCATTGATAAAAAGTTAGTGGAACACGTCAATTGTTTTGTATATCTAGTTAAAACTTTTCAAGTTTTGGTTGCTAATGGAGGGAGTATTGATTATGTGGGAAAATTCCACAATATTAAACTAAGTATGGGAGAATATGATTTGGAAATCTTGATGTATTCCATTCCCGTTGGAGGTGTATATGTTATTCTAGGGATTCAAAGGTTGAGAACATCAGGTACAATTTATACAAACTATAATGAATTAATCATGAGATTTGAATTGGAAGGGATTCAATATGAACTCAAAGGGTTAAAATATGAACCTTCTCAAGTCATCAATTCTCATAGAATGGAATAGCTCCTAAAAAAGGGTAGAAAAGGAATTGTATTTAAACTTTATTCTATGGAAGTTAAGCAGGAAGATGGAAATATTCCATAGGAATTAAGATGCACATTGGAAAATCACTATAGGGTCTTCCAATAAATTACTAAAGCTCTACCTCCATATAGAAATCATGAACATCAAATAGAACCAATACTGGGAAGTACTTGTCATAATAAAATGCCTTATAGATATCCCCATAAACAAAAAGGGGAGATTGAGAAAATAGGACAAGACACGTTGGATTTTGGTATTATTCAAGAAAGCATGAGTTCATTTTCAGCTCCAATAGTGATGGTGAGAAGAAAAGATAATTCTTGGAGGATCTGTCTTCATTATAGAGATCTAAACAAAATCACCATAAAGGATAAATTCCCTATTCCAAATATTGATGAGATATTAGATGATATTCATGGAGTGGATTATTTTACAAATCTAGACCTTAAATTAGGCTACCACTAGATCATATTAAGAAAATATGACATTGCCAAAACAAATTTTAGAACTCATGATGGGAAATATGAGTTCTTGGTCATGCCTTTTGGGTTGACTAACGCTCCTACTTTTCAAAGTCTCATGAACAAAATTTTTCAACCCCATATTATAAATTTTGTTTTGGTTTTCTTTGATGATATACTTATTTATACCAAATCATGGGAAGACCACCTTAAACATATGGATAAGTCCTGTAAATTCTTGAGAACAATCAATTGTATGTAAACAATCCAAATGTTCTTTTTGGAAACAAGAAGTAGAATATTTGGGTTATATAGTTTCAAGGGAAGGGGTTAAGGTGGATCCTCAAAAGATCGAAGATATTACAAAATGACCTACTCCTAAGAACATCAAGAGTATTAGAGGATTTTTGGGTCTTACAATATATTGCCAAAAAATTGTTAAGAATTATGCACGCATTGTAGGCCCACTCACATATCTCTTGAATAAAAATTCATTTTTATGGAATGATAAGGATACTTTGGAATTCTCTCTATTAAAGGATTCCATGTATTCTACACCAATATTGGCAACACCTAATTTTGGTAAAACATTCATAATAAAATGTCATGCACCAAGACTAGGAATGTGATCAATATTGACACACGAAGGGAGACCATTGGATTTTTAAAGCAAACAATTCAAGGGAAATGATTTGGTGAAATATACATATGAAAAATAAATGGAAGAAATTTTACATGCAATAGAAACATGGTGACAATATTGCATTGGGAGAAACTTTAAATGAAATATAGAACATGGTATCCTAAATTACCTTTTGGAGAAAAAATTGTCATCAAAAGAGCAACAAAAATGGGTAGAAAAAATGCAAGTGTTTGATTTTGAAATAATCTACAGAAAGGGGAAGGAAAGTGTAGTAGTGGATTCTCTTTCTAGAATAGAAGAAGCCTAAAGATTAGATTATATTACATATTCTATTCCTATGTGGCTGGAAGAAGCTCACCATGAATGGAAAAATGACAATGGTACTAAACAAAAAATACAATGTATAAAGGAAGGGATGAACTCTATGGAACATTGGGAGTGGAAGGGAGATATACTTTGGTACAAGGGTAGAAAATTTTGATGCCCTTAATCAAAGTTCAAGAAACAAATATTAATAGAGTCCCATGACTCTCCGATAACATGATATGCAGGGTTCCTTAAAACATATCAAAGGATAAAAAAATATTTCTTTTAGGAAGGAATGAAGAAATACATTCAAAGATTTGTAAGAGAATGTCAAGCTTTCAAAATAAATAAAGGAGAGATAGTAAAATATCCAAGGTTACTTCAGCGAGTACAAATACCTAATAAAATATGGGAAGATATATCAATGAAATTCATTACAAGGTTACCAAAATCTAAAGGTAAGGATTTCGTTTTTGTGGTCATTGATAGACTCACAAAATATGCACATTTTTCTAGAATTAAAACTACATATACATCAAGCAAAGTGGTAGAAGATTTCATGAAGGAAATTTGTAGACTTCACGGTCTTCTTAAAGTAATAGTAAGTGACAAAGATCCAAAATTCACATGCAATTTTTGAAAAGAATTATGGAAGATGAGTGGAACAACACTAGCTATGAGTTCATCATATCATCCAAAAAAACATGGTCAAACACAAATTGTTAGAAAATGTTTAGAGGGTCATATATGATGTTATTATTCTGACAATCAATCTCAATGGATGAAGTGGTTTCCTCTGTAATAATGATGGTATAATACTACCTGTAAAGCATCTACTAAAATTTCCCCATTTGAGGCTCCTAATATCTCATAGGGTTTGCAATATAAGTCCAAAGTACATGAAATATAGTCACATATGGAGAATAGTAAAGAAAAATTGACAATTCTTAAGGAAAACCTTCAAATGTCACAAAACAAGATGAAATAACAAGCATATCAACATCGAAGTGAAATACAATTTGAGGAGGGTGATTGGGTATGTTTGAGACTACAACCTTATAATCAATCCACACTCAAGAAAACGAAGAATAAAAAAATTATCTCCAAAATTTTATGGACCCTACAAGTTTATTTGCAGGATTTGAAAAGTGGTGTACTAGTTAGATTTGGCTTCTTCTTTAATTCATAAGGTTTTTCATGTATATTGCCTATATTGATTTTTGGGACAAACTATTCTAGTGAAAATAGAACTTTTAGAACTAAATGAAAAAGGGAAGTTGATTCTTGAAACAAAAAAAGTTATAGATCAACATTATCTATCTCTTCGGAATAAAACCCTTATGGAGTACCTAATGAAGTGGAAGGATATGCTTTTAGAAAAAGATACATGAGAAAATGAGCTTTGTGAAGAAACACTCTCAATTACAAGCTTTGAGGAAAACAAATTACAAGAAGGAGGATATGTTAAGGCCCTAATAAGCATTCCTTATTAGTTTATTTGTTATATTATTTGGTCATATAGAACCTTTCATTGTACCCTTTCATTATAATTGTACCCTTTGTATCCTATATATACCAAGGAGACCTAGTCTTAGGATCATGTTAACTTGTCTTCTAAATTGGATATATTGTAAAAAGAGGTTTCTCCCTCAAAGTGGAATATATTCATTGAATTTTTATCATTCTCAAGGCATTGGTTCATAAAAAAATGCTTCCTAGGAGGACTTCAGATAAGGTTCCAGTCAATATGATTAAAGGAAAGGTGAACGAGACAAGAGAATTCTCAATGAATAATTTGATTGAGATTGATGATGTGATTGAGGACTATATTCTAGTTATTCATATTCTAATGGATAAAGAACTTGTTTTGCAACCAATTTTCAAGGATACCAAGGCTAGTACTAGTTCAACGGTACTTTTGTTGGGATGGAATGAATTGTTCCTAAAGTTCAAAAATGAATATTATATAGGGATTGTCCCTCATAGTGACATGATGGTCAAGGAGGAGAATGGAAAGGTGTTTGTAAATATCAGAAGGCATCGATTGCATTCTATGGAAGGAAGAGCACCAATATTCCCCTATCCTAAATCCATATAATGGATCATCGACCACACTCTTATGGTAAAAGGTATGTTCATGGATGCTATGGGTGACCGTACTAGTTTATTTTTATAGAATGTAATATACTAGCTAGATTTTCTATGTTTTTTTCTTAGTTATATGATTCAGAAGTTAAAGAAAGAACTTGGAATGTCAAAAACAATATATAGGAACCCTGAACTCTCTAAATTATTCTAATGAAACAACACATAAAGATCAAATGTTGCCTACCTTTATTTGATATAGATGGCTGCAACATATAATTAAATGCTCATAAAATACATAGCAGTAGTAAAGAACTTGAGTTTTCCTTGTTGTAGATTGTTCTTCACATACAATGAACAATAAAATATCCAGATGATAGTATTGATTTCAGCAAACCCCTTAGAAAACACATATGTAATCTGTTATGGAAGTGCATACCTGTAGGAGGATAAAAGGCGCTTCTAGAATCTAATATACAGTATACCAACAACCAAACTCTACCTTAATGTCAAGAATAGATCTTTGATAGTATGGGAATGAATAATGAGTTGAGTAATTCAGTCCTCACAGATGTGACAACTGTTGTAGCAAACCTCCAATTCCCATGAATTGCCTCAATAGAGGTAAATCGTCTCTTTTAGTAGCAATTCAACTAGAAAATGATATGGTTTGGTTCTCAAAGAGAAATTGCCCTTTTCTTACAGTAAATTCTATTCCATCTAATAAAATACTCAGTCACTGTGGTAGAAATCGTTCCACACAAGGAAAAAATTTCCATAACTTCCAGAGTGCACTTCTCAATATCAAACTCAACCCCAAGAGTATAAATATGACCCAACAACAAGAGATTCTCCCTCTTGCAAGAGTATAATTTGGCTAGTAAGGGAATATGGTCCCCCTTAAGGGTAACTCGACCCTCTACTTAGGAAATGTTCTCAGCCCCACCAGAACTTTGACCTCCTCAAATATAAATTGCCCACCACTTAGCAACTCAACCAACATATAGGAAACATCTCAACTGGATAAATCTAGTATCCTCAAACCAATAAATCAATCTCTGGTTAATACGAAAATTACCAAGTAATGCAAACTTGATCCAACTGAAGCACAATGAAGAAAAATGAAGTGATCTCTTCCAAAAATAACTAGGGTGTATCTTTGCAACACCCAAATCAGTAGGTGAACAAGGGTTTCAAAAAACCCTAGACTCTGTGCTCAAGAGATCTCAATTCTATTTCTCAATTGAGTGAAGGGGAAAATGAGGAGAGACTCCTCGTTTTCCCCTTTTAATATTTAGTTGAGTCTTTTCCTGCTCACTTATTTATTTTATTTTATTAAAGTCTTTTTAATGGCTCCTTCACTTTATAATTCAAAAGTGACTTTTCGTTAGCCTAGGACCCATGTCCCCCTTTTTCCCAGTTTAACTTTATAAAGTCTTTCCTAGGCAAGTCATGTCCCCTTGGTCAATTTTTTCCTTAGACCATGAGAAATTATTAGGCTAGCATAATTTATCCCTTATGAATCCTAATTGGATGGGTACATTACATTCCTCCCCACCCAAGATTGTTTGTCCATAAGCAATTTCAATCTGGGATGTTGGAGCACATGTTCTCCTTCCCAAGTAGTGTCCTTAATAGGAATATCCTTCCACTTAACTGAGTACTCTTTGATGGTCTTGTTCCTCAACTTCCACCTCCTAACCTCCAAAATTTCCTCCATAACTAGTGTCAATTTCCCTTCTTCATCCAGGGGTGGTAACTTCGTAGAAGTGGCAATATGTTTCCCCAATTCCTTTTTGATACATGAGACATGGAAGACATAATGTATTTTGCATCCCTCTGGAAGCTCTAGCTCATATGCCACCTCTCCTATATGCCTAATGATTTTGTAGGGTCCATAAAATATAGGCTTTGATTTTTATACCCCGTTCATTTTGATTGATGAATTCCCATAAGGATGAAGGAATAGGTATACCGAGTCACCTACTTTAAAGCTACACTCTACCCTGTGCCTATCTACATAGATATTCTATTGATTCTGAGTTGTTTTCAAATTATCCTTTAGGGTCCATAGAATATTCTGACTCTCCTGAATCCAATCCTTAGCCTTAGGTGCCAAACTATCTCCAAATCTTTGATCCACAAATGTGGGTGCATCATTATCCATACAGGGCTCAGAAGGGTGTCATACCAATCGACATATGATAGGTGGTGTTGTAGCAGTGTTCCCCTAAGTGTAGCCATTTTATCCAGGATTTCTACTAGCCTGCCACATAATTCCTCAGATAAACTTCCAACCACTTATTCACTATCGTAGTTTGAACATCAGTTTGAGAGTGGCAACTTTTTCTTGGGATCAAATCTGTTCCTACCAGTTTGAATAGCTCCTACCAAAATCCTCCCATGAACCTGCCATCCCTATCACTGACAATAGTCTTTGGAAACCCATGTAATCAGAATAAATATCTGAAGAATAAATCTTCTACTTGTGTTGCTAAATACCCAGAGGGTATGGAGAAGAAGTGTGCAAAATTCTTGAGCCTATCAACCACCACATAGATATAGTCCTTTTCCTGCACCTAGGGAAATCTAGTGATTAAATCCATAGATATTCTTTCCCATTTTTGTTTGGGAATGGGAAGTGACTGAAGTAGTATGGAAGGGTGAGTGTTCTCAGCCTTGTTTTGTTGGTAGATGTTGCATTCTCTTATGAACCTCAACACATCTGTCTTAAGGCCCTTCCATGTAAATATTTCCCAGATCTTCCTATAGGTTTTCAAGTATCCGGGTTGTTCTTCCAATGGGGAACTATGTGTTGCATGCATTATTTTGTCCTTGAGCTGAGATTCCGGCACAAGGTAGATCTTGTATTTGTAATAAATGATGTCATCAATGACTCTATATTGATCATCCCATGTTTGATTGTCAAGGATCTTGCAAGAAATATAGTTCTTGGAATATTCTACCAATAGAATATCTTTCTGGTCGATTGAAATCTCCATGAGGGAGAGAGTGGGTGGTATTCTGGAAAGGGCATCAACTACCACATTGTTCTTCCCCTTCACATACTTGATCTCAAAATCATAGGCTTGAATCTTGTTGATTCACTTCTGTTGCATCTCACTCAATTATTTTTGTTCAATGAGGAACCTTAGGCTATTGTGATCTGTCTTCACCTTAAACCTGTTCCCCGCCAAGTATT
>CBVK0103589773.1:1894-15168 GCA_900067695.1 Picea abies | reverse complement strand
CTACAAGAAAGATACAAAGGATCCATAGGAAAAAGTTAAAAAGAAATTCAATTCGACAACATTGCAGAGTAACTAAAATGGAATTCCTATTTGTCTTGATGCTTAATATATTTTTTCTTTTAAGCACTATTAATGAAAATTCAAAGAAGATTTATGTCCATGTTCAAGTGCCAACTAATTGTGTATTTATTATGGACATTGTTGAATAGCAACAAAAATTTCTATGACCAACTTAGTTTGACCTCCTCAACAATATGGTTATCCAAGAAATATATAAGGATTAAAATGGTGCTAAGGGTTTTCAGGAAAAGATGCCACTCATGTGCCACCACCTCTATAATATCTATAATTTTTGGTATTTCACATTAGAATCCGTCATAGACCAATGGTGGAATGATAAAAGTTGTGACAAAGTGTTTATGCTCTTTTTTAGACACAATGATTGCATATTAGATATGAATTCTGAGAAAATTCACCAAATTGAAGGGCTTTGGTGTTTGCACAACTTGTGTCCCAATAACATAATCCAACATGCATCAATAAATTTAATACCAACATATTACAACGATCTATATAAGGGATGCACCATAATATTTATTTATGTTCCTTTTAACATGCAAATAAAAATTTCTCTTAAAACCGTAGACCCCATTACGATAAATTTTTTGGCAAAATGATATGAGTTTTCCTTGCACTCAGTGTTTAGTAGTAGGCTCAATTTTTTCACCCTTATCATAAAGGCTCAATACATGGCAATGTAACATAACATCTCTCCATCCTTTGTTTTCCAAAAGAAAAAAAATCTCATTTTCAATTCAACATGAGAATAAAAAGGACATTCTTCATGTGCCAAAGGCACTGTATAGGGAAACTGAAAAATAACTAAACACACTTCTTCGTTTTCTCAAATTTGCTAGGCCAAAAATAACCATGAGACCTTAAAAATTTGAAATTAGTTACTGAGTAAATCCCATCAGACTACGTTGTAGCAACACTAAAATAAATATATTCCTATCAGTCTGGAATATATAACGATTTTAGACCTGCAAAAAATATATAACACATAGCTCTGGAAATACAAATAAGAAGGAAGGTTGGGGTTATCCATGAGGTTGGGTAACCACTTACCCTATCATGGATCTATTGTGAAAGGATTGAGGAATTTCAAAAACTATAAATCACATTAAATATGAAAAAAATAATATTGATTGTACCTTTCCCCTTTCTGTCGAATTGGAAGGAACTCATAGTTTTTGGTTCGATGATGACTTGTTCTCTGAACAAGTGCAAATGAAGATATGTATTTCACATCCCTCCTAATTGACCTCCTCTAACATGAAAAAACTCTAAATATATCCGTATTGATTATAGTTCCAATTGGCTTCACCAAGACTCATTCCAACTTCAAAGACATTGTACTTGATACAATTGATTGAGCATAATCAGGGCCAAATCATTCAAACTTGAAACAAAGAATTGATTGATGATTGGTTCATTATAGAGAAAGGAGGAAGAAGGTCGGGGGATAATTTTCTACAAATTTTTGTGCAGAGTGATCTACCGTGAAAGAAATTGAAAATGCACAAGGTCGTGAAACCTTCTCTACGAATTGCAAAGTGATCTACTGTGAATAAAATTGAAAACACTCCAAAAGTAATAATAATATAGTTATATATATCATTATATATATTTTTGTATATATCAAAAGTGTGGTGAGAGTGGAAATTGTATTAAGTAATAAACCCAGGAAAACCCATGTTTTATAAAAAATACCCAGGAAAACCCATGCTTTATAAAAAATACCCAGGAAAATCCGCATTTCAAAAAAAATAAAAATTAATGATCATACACAATGTCTCATTTATTAAAACTACTAGAAAAATGGTTAGCATATTAATTCCACACTTGATATCCAAGATGATTTCTAGCATCCTGAGCGACGATCACACTCGGGGAAGAAAAATTATATTAATAAAAATTTCGCCTATCTCCAAATTATATAATAAAAATTTTCCTTCGACATGTACCTATTTTGAATTTTAAATTGTTTTGATTGACTATTAGTGTATGAAATAAATCCATATTAGGGTTCGAGGGAGCATTTTATAGAAAATTTCCCCTAATTCATTTCTCTACATCACACATATCATATCTTGCAATGAAGGCACAACGTCCTAGGTGAAATCCTGGGGCGTCCTTCAAAGAACCATGTCAAAGGCATCCAAACCAAAATAGAATATGAAATCAAATAAACCAATGTTCATAAGATATACTAGTCCTTAAATCATGAAAATTAAGCTATTATTTAAGATATAATCCACATGAATAATTCACTTCAATATCCCCTTCAAGTATCACATTGGTTCAAGAATTTATGTAAGTTGGCAAGTTTGAATATGGGAGGGCATTTCTCAAACCATATTAGGTGTGCCAAACAAAACATTGAAGGAAAACACCCAGGTAGAGGGATAATTCCCAAGGGAAACAGTGAAAGAAAAGAACCCTTCAAGAGTAAGTGTGATAGTGGTACATGTTGGGCTTACTTCATGGCTTATGGTGTCATTTAATCCATTTCTATGAGTGCCTTTGTGGAGGGCTTACTTCATGGCTTATGGTGTCATTTAATCCATTTCTATGAGTGCCTTTTGTAGAGGGTGCACTTGCTACCACTTTCTAAGCACTACATTTTTTCAAACCCTTTTATTTTCCTTTTTATTCATCCTCTTATCATATTTTCAAGTCCCCTTTTATAAGGTTTCAATCTATAGCATCACTGCTTGGGACTAGGGTGAATGTACAAGGGGTAGAGCTCAAGTTTGGACTGGATTTTGAGAGTCCTTTTCTATCATTCCTTTCTTTCTTTAGCATCATTATTTTATTATTTTAGCAATAGTTTCAAAAAAACTCTAGGCCTTCAGACCCTCTTCTCATGAGAGAATGGACCATGACCCATTATTGAAGTTTAGTACACTATGATAGGCTCAATGATGGAAAGTGTTAAGTGTGGTGGTGTTACACATCTAAATGTCACACTTAAGTGTCGTAAGTGACATTTGCACCTTATCAAGTGTCGTATGCACCTTACTAAGTGTCACATGCACTTTATCAAGTGTCGTATGCACCTTACTAAGTGTCGCATGCACTTTATCAAGTGTCATATTCACCTTACTAAGTGTCGCATGCACTTTATCAAGTGTCGTATGCACCTTACTAAGTGTTGCATGCACTTTATTAAGTGTCATAACTTTATTACCATGTTAGAACATTTTTCATAATCCCTATTCATCGTGGAGGAGAAAAATGCATCATGAGAATGTCAAAAAAATGTCTTTTACCTTGAGAGTTTCACCATTTTTTAAGGTCAATGCTCCCTTGCCCATGTAGAGGGAGCGTTGAACTCTTGTTAACACTCCCCTGCCCATGTATAGGAAGCATTATTTTTATAGAAATTTTTTCCTCACCCTATGCAACTTGCTCAGAAGGCATTTTCCATTTCCTTATATAGACATGAAGTCCCCTTTTTCACTTCCCAGAGCTAAAGATAATATTTTTCCACATATATGCTCCCTACAGTTAGACAACATGCATATACTCTGCACCATTACAACCCGTGTATGTCAGGTTTTGTGCCCAAAATTAAAAATTGTGTTGGGTTTCCATGTCACGTCACAAGATCCATGATCCTTTGCCTTCCATATACTAGAAACATTTCGACTCAGACCTTCAGTTCCATTTGAAGGCTATAAATTTGGCCATATCCAAACCGTGGAGGAGGAGAGAATTCAACTTTTGAGAACAAAGTTACTTTGGAGAAATTATTCACTTCATATTGATTCTGCATCCCTTTGTTCTTTAAAGTCTAAACACATTGTTCAACCCCCAAACTCTTCCCTCTTTGATGGAGAACCACATTGTCTCTCTTATATGAGCTTGCCTTTGGTGGAGGCCCAGCTGGAAGGGACTTAGTTTCTCGGTTACGAGACGTTCCGACACAGAAGTTTGTGACTCATATACTTTTGTTGATCATATTTTAATAGAAATACTCTTTTCTCGTTTAATTAATATCTTGCAAATATTTGAATTATTATTCCATGGGCATATTTGTTATGAATGTTGATGGATTATGCTATTTTATGTGATAAAAATATATACTATCACCATATGCTTGCGTATCTTGGTTGTTGAGGACAAGTTGTAGGTATAAATCTTTGAGTCGAGTGCTCAACGGTGGTCTTCATCGAACGTCCAGACAAGGTAGACTCTTTATATTATCTTGTTAGCATTTTCATTTATATAACATACTTGGGATTAGCGTTGATTTCTGCAGTCTTTTCGTCTGTTGTGGTTTACCCCTTTCCATAGAGTGATTTTCCTCGTAATCGAATTGGGGACCATACTGGGGAATATAATCTTCTATTTCATTGTTTGGAGTGTTTTTCTCCTTCAATTGGTCTCTGTTATCTTGAGTTTCCTTGTCGTCTGATTGCTTGATAGCCTATTTTCATTTTGAATCTAAGTTTCTTGGCCTTATCCTTAACCTGGCAGTGTTTTAATACATATACACATTTTTTCCCTTGACATATGGGTACATACACGAGCTGTCATTCTATAGGGCGCGTACATATGCGGTTCTTGCTTAAACAGTCATGTACACCAACCTTTTTTTCATTATTTTTGAGTTTGATGTTTGTTGGGTGAGTTTTGATGGTTGCTAAGTCTTCTTGGATCTCTATCATAACTGTTGAGTTCCTGCAGAGTAATAGGAAACCTTTCTTTGGTTGAATTTTCGGGCGTTTTTTATTTCTCATCATCTTTTTCATTAGTTGTCCTTGCATCTTGGGCACAGTGTTTTCTTCTTGGTATCCTTCTTGGATTGTCTTTTTTCCTTGCAGTAGGGTCTATATATCAAGATTCTATTTAGTTCTTGCATTTTCATTTCTTTATATTGAAAAAAAAAAAAAAAACATTTTGCATATTGGCATTTTCTCTTTTGGTTGTTTAGTATTGATCTTGATAGATATATGGAAAGATTGCATCTTTAAGAAATTGCAGAGTTGAATTGAAAGTTGCATTTTAAAAGCTTATCATCTTTTGAGAATTGAAATTTAAGACTTAGCTTTATGTTCATATTCAGTTCTTTAATTTGCTGAGTCATAACATCATTAGTTTCATGACAACATCTTTTGAGTAAAAAAAGCCATTTAAAGTAATGCTGATTAATTAAAATTGATTAGAAACGATTTCATTTTTCAAAGTACACAAACAAACATAGCATATAGGGCCTTGGAATAGGATTATGTGAGTAAACTTCTCTAAGGATATTAAACTCAACATATGTGTCTGACTAAGGGAGTGGTGAAATCCATTATGTAATTAATGATGTCAGGACGCTTCGCTCACATTGTAGTTAAGCATGAGGTCGCGTGAAGTTGGTTGCAGAGATAGACGTATAATACCTTCTTAGTGTCGGAGATATTTCTAGGGATCTATTCGTATATGGGGTTCTTGCTAGTACCTTTACCTCTATGAGAGGCAGTGCTTTCAACATTTCGGGCTTTGTTACCCTGCTCATATGGTGGACCTGACTTACGACTGTTCACCTGCGCATTGGTTATATCGTGGTGGCTTTAGTTTCTTGACATAGGTATCCACATAGGTTACTTGAAGGGGTTATTCTGTAGGTACCCTGAGTCAGATAAGGGTCAGACAACACACATATTTGTTATGAATATTGATGGATTATGCTATTATATGTGCTAAATTCATATATTATCACCATATTCTTGCATATCTTGGTTGTCGAGGAGAATTTGCATGTATATAGATTTGGGTCAAGGGCTCAATGGTGGACTTCATCGAACATCTGGACGAGGTAGGATCTTTATCTTGTCTTGTTAGCATATTTGTTTATATAGCATACTTGAGATTAGAGTTGATTTTTTGAGTCATTTCTATCTATTGTGGTTTACCCCATGCCATAGAGTGATTTCCCTCGTAACATAATTGGCGACCGTATTGGGGAAATAATCTTCTTTTCCAGGCTTGGAGTGTTTTTTTCCTGTGATTGATCTCGGTTAGCTTGAGTTTTCTTGTCATTTGACTGCTTGACAACCTATTTTCATTTTGATTCTGAGTTTCTTGGCCTTATCCTTGACCTCACAGTGTTTCAATACATATACACGGGTTTTCCCTTGACAAACGTGTACATACGTGAGCTGTCATTATGTAGGGAGTGTATATACATGGTTTTCTCCTGAACAGTCACGTACATCAGCCTTGCTTGCTTGATTTATGAGTTTGGGGTTTGCTGGCTAAGTTGCAATGGTTGCTGAGTCTTCTTGGGTCTTTGTCACGATTGTTAAGTACATGCAAAGTGATAGGAAACCTTTATTTGGTTGAATTTTTTGGCTGTTTTATTTCTCATCATTTTTGTTTCATTGGTTGTCCTTGCATCTTGGGCTAGTTGTTTTCTTCTTGATATCCTGCTTGCTTTGTCTCTTTTTGCTTACAGTAGGATTTATGTATCAAGATATTGTCCAGTCCTTTCATTTTCATTCTTTTATATTGAAAATACAAAAAATAAACATTTTACATCATGGCATTTGATCTTTTGGGTTCTTATCATTGATCTTGATACATGTATGGAAATATTACATCTTATTTGAAATCGTAGAGTTGAATTGAAAATTGCATTTTGAAAAATCTTATCATTTGTTGAGAATTGAAGTTAGTACGTTGCATTATATTCATATTCATTTATTTGACTTTCTGAGTCATAACATCATCAGTTTCATGTCCACATCTTTTGAGTAAACAAAACCAGTAAAAATAATGTTGATAAATTTAAAATTGATTAGAAACGATTTTATTTTTCAGGGTGCACAAACTAGTTTAAGAGAGCCTTGGAATACGATTTTGTGAGTAAACTTCTCCAAGGCTATTAAACTGAACATATGTGTCTGACTAAGGGAGTGGTGAAATACATTGTATAATTGGTGATGTTAGGAGGCTCTGCTCACACCATAGTTAAGAACGAGGTCACATGAAGTCAGTTGAGGAGATATCCCTCCAATACCTTCTTAGCATCAGAGATATTTCTGGTGTTCTATTCGTATATGTGGGTCTTGCTAGTACTTTTACCTCTGTGAGAGGCGGTGCTTTCGAGATTTCAGGCTTTGTTACCTTGCCCATATGGTGGACCTGACTTACGACTGTTATCCTACGCATTGGTTATATTGTGGTGGCTTAGTTTCTTGACATAGGTAGCCACATAGGTTACTTGCATGGGTTATTCTATAGGTACCCTGAGTCAGATAAGGGTCAGACAACACACAACCTTTATGGATGATTACCTCTCCGGGGGGATCTGACCGACTGTGTTGTTAAGACCACAAGGGACCTTATAACTTATTCTGATACCTCTAATATTTTGAATGGAGTCTTAGACACCTCTTGGGTGAGGCATACCTATTGTAGTGATGGAGGCCCCTTTTCAACTACTACATCCTATTTGTGTGCATCTGTACTTTTATTTATTTTGGTGTTCTATTTGATTGTTTATTGGCCTTAGGATTTGTTTTTGTATCTCAAGTCTTGAGTCATTGTGGATCCAGAACAAATTCCTTTCCGGTCTCACCGTTTGTTGAAGTTACCATCACATCTTGCGTATTTTCCTTCTAAAATGCTTAAAGTTATCAAACGTGGTACACACACCTTCACCTACCATACTTGTGATTATACAAGTATGAGTATTGATTCGAGTCAAAAAGATATTGGGAGTCCTTCAACTCCCATACCTACCATAGTTAATGAGACTCCTTTGACTCCTTTGACCACTTCGGTTGTGGTGCTAGAGGTCCCCATCCCTACTCCTATCTAGCCTATGGATGCTACACAACCAATAGTAACAAACCCTTTTGTATCCCTTTTTGGTATGCTTGGATACAATGCTCAGTCCATTCCTTCGGTCTCTAACCCTTTCTCTTTTGGTATGCAATGCTCAGTCCATTCCTTCGGTCTCTAACCCTTTCTCTTTTGGTATGCTGAATATGACATCTCAATTTTCGTCTTCCATTCCAGTGAATAATACAAATCCTAGTTTTGGACCTGGGGGCATGGCTCCTCTGCATATTCCACTCTCGTTTGGTGGAGATCATATTCCCCAAATGAATCTTATGGATGGAAGCCAACCTTCTTTTCCTCTTGGGTCTAATCCTAGTCTTAATTCTCATGGATGGAGTAATCAACCGGGCGGACAAGTTGTTGCCTATGTTTTGTCCTTTAAAACTTCCTCCTCCACACTGATTCCGACCAACACGTTTGGTATGACGAATACACCTCTATCCTCCGTATTTCCTCCCAGAGGGAGTCAGTTTCATACTATGGGCACCCCCCCATCCTTGAGCTCCTATAGCTGGGGGAAATATTTTTAACCCTCATTATAACATTCCTATAGGAATGGTGCCCAACCAACCTCTTATGAATCAGTTTGGAGGGGGCTATTACAATCCCAAACATGGTCATGGTGCATACCAGAACCTTGGATGGGCTGCTATCCCTTAGCATCAATCTTTCTCAGGAGAATGGGGTCAGATGCCACAACCCTGACTCCCTTTTCTAGCCATGCTTAATTTTCCAGACTTGTCAATATTAATGAATGACCCAATGCGTCATGATCCATCATGGCCCCTCGTCCCCACCATGATTCCTTCAGATATTTTGAAATTCGAGGGAAATACTAGTGAGGATCCTGGTGATCACGTCACTACTTTTCATCTTTGGTGCTCGGTGATCACGTCACTACTTTTCATCTTTGGTGCTCTTCTAATTCCCTTAAGGATGATTCTATTTGTTTGAGACTATTTCAACACACCCTCATGGGGGTTGCAACAAAATGGTACATTGAGCTACCAGGGGGGACATACATAAATTTTAATAAGATAGTTTTAGTCTTCCTCAACCACTTCCAGTTGTCGGTTCATTATGATGCCGACATAGAACTTTTGTCGACCCTCCGCCAATACAAATACACCCATATCTCAGATCATATCCGAGAGTGGTGCAGACATAAGAGGTTGATAAAAGCTTACATTCCTCCAGATTTTCTATTGGAATGGTTCCTTAAATCCCTATTGCCTTAATTCCTCCAGATTTTCTATTGGAATGGTTCCTTAAATCCCTATTGCCTTATATTTCAAAGGATGTTTATACATCCGGGGTAACATCTGAAGAGGAAGCTATTTTTAAATCCCAACAATTGGATCTGATATATGCTCAATATGGAATGTTATACAAAATTATTCTTGGCGCACTAAGGTCAAATTAGGACCCTATAAAAAAACTCGGACCTCATGCTGATGGAATTACATGCTCCACAAATACTAAGTCTGCAGACTTGATGACACACCAGTTGAAGGAGTTGTCTCTAAGAAAGTCTGCAATAGGAAAAGCTTCGTTTGTTTCCTCCACTCCCACTCAGTCGATGAACGTGCAGTATGTATAGTCTTCGTCTAACCCAAATGGTAACCAGCAACCAGGAGGGAATAAAAGGAAAGGACATAGTAACAATCGTAAGGGTGGGAGGAATAATAATAATAATAAACCCAAGGAAAACACCAATAATGATAGATCAAATAACAATGCTGGTGAGGGAAAGAAAGAAAACTGGAAGGTGAAGTTTCCTTGTAAACTTTGTACAAATGATCACCTTACCCACTTATGCCCCAAAATCGAGGAAGCCGCGAGGCTCTTATCTCAACTACCTATTGTGATGACCAATCCATTTTCACATAATAAACACATAGCCCCAATATCCTCTAATGAAAAAAATGCATCGAATGGGAATCAAAACCCATCGACGCATGAAGGTGACCGTCTATGTGTAAATATGGTCAAGTCTCAGATTAATGTAGCCACTCGATCTCGTGATTATGGGTATTCACAGAATATTCCAGGTCTAGAGTCCTCCCCTCCTCCAGAAACACCTTTGCAGATCAAAAAGCCATATCCTCTAGCTCGTATTTCGAAAGGAGTACTAAAACTCTCTACCCACAACCCTAATGCTAGAGCTTCCCAAAATTATTCGATTGTCAAAGATCTGGGTCAAACCCCTTGTGCGATGTCATCTTTGGAGGTGCTCTTGATGTGTCCTTCATAGAGGAAGACCTTTCTATTTTCTTTAGGAGCTCTAGATCCATGTGGCTCTAAGGTTATCAAGTTTGACGTCACAGATGTGAAACCTCGCTTGCCTTACCACATGGCCTTTAAAATCCATGTGGTTTACTCAAAGTATACCATAAAATGTATTGTTATTGATGAAGGCACTGCAATGTGTGTGATGTCCTTTACCTGTTGGAAATCCATTGGCTGTCCAACCCTCTCTCAATATCTAACTATGTTGATCACATTTGATGGTCGTTCTTTCCATCCCCATGAAATTATTCCTACCTTTCCGGTCCAGTTAGATGGAAATACAATGGAGGTGTATGTCGAGGTGGTTGATGCACCCCTCAACTATAATTTAATACTAGGGCGTAGTTGGACTTATTCTATGACTGCAGTTGTGTCATCAATTTTTTGCACTTTATGTTTTCCTTACGAAGGGAAAATTGTGATGATCGATTAGTTGTCCTTTGCGCATGCTAGTCCCAGTGCATTAGTTGGACCTTCGATCCCTATGATTGACAATTCTTAGCTGACAAATGAGGATATTAGTGTCAAAATGTATTCCTCCCTTATGGGTACCTTTGATTTTGTGGCACCAATCCATCATATCTATGCCATGTCCTATAGGTCTTCTTCGTTAATGAGGTCCATTCCTTTTCATACTTCGTCTTTCAATGATCCTTGGAGCTTACCTTACCCAACCATTTCTTTTGAAGGTCAATCACATATTGAAATGGAAATTCCACTGTCAGTGGTAGAGATAGCGTATCAGGTTGTTATTAACTCTACTGCTAACCCAGATCTTGTCTCCTCACAGAAAAACGAGGAGGATCCTATTCTCCAGGCCATATGGGCCACCTCATCATCTTTCTCACATGATTGTCTCAATGATACTTTACCTTTGGGTGAATCCATCTTAGAGGCCATGAATAGTCCTAATAGGCCATGGGACGATATGCATCATCGCTCTTACTTCCTCCTAGAGATTGTTAGAATTGAACAGGATGATTTTAGATCTACCTTGAGCAAGATGGTCAGTCACATCATAGTTCCACTAGATACGCATGGAATTTCTGCCAAAGGAAATATGGCGAGTATTTCTCGTACCATCACGATCGACATCTCTTGAATTCCTAGTAAAGTTGAAAATGTATATATCAATGCGTATTGTTCGCCTGAAGAAATTCATATATGTGTCGACCTCTTCAAGGAATTCCATGACATATTCACTTGGTCATATGAAGAGAAGCTAGGAATCGACCCTCACATTTTCGAACATGAGATTAAAACTTCCTCGGATGCTAAACTTGTTCGACAACGACTTAGAGCTGTTAATCCTAGGAAGGTCCCTGCTAGTAAGGAAGAAGTAGAGAAACTATTTAATGTTTCTTTAATTTAATCGGTTCCCTTGACTGAATGGGTGTCCAACCCCATTCCCATGAATAAGAAGCAAGGAACCATCCATGTGTGTATGTATTTTCAAGACCCGAATAAAGATTTTCCTAAAAACAACTTCTCGACACCTTTCATTTATTAGATTCTCAATGAGTGTGTGGGAAGCGAGGTCTTTTATTTTATGGATGGGTTTTTAGGGTACAATAAAATTCATATCAAACCCTAGGATCAACATAAGACAAAATTTATTAGTCCTTGGGGTACTTTTGCATACCGAAAAATTCCTTTCGGCCTTAAAAATGTCAGAGAAACCTTCCAACGAGCCATGACTTTTTCTATTCACAATCTCAAGCACATTTCCAAAGCTTACCTCGATGATCTCACTTCTCACTCTCGCAAGAGGGTAGATCCTTCTATGCACCTTCAACTTGTATTTGAGAGATGTTGTTATTATCGCATCCATTTAAACCCTCACAAGTGCATCTTTTGCGTTAAGTTTGGACGCATTTTAGGATTCTTAGTCTCTGAGCATGGGATCTTGGTGGATCCTATGAAGGTTGAGGAAATACTTTGATTTCCTTCCTCGCACAACATTTGTCAACTTCAGGGTTTACAGGGGAAAGCTAATTTATTACGTTAGTTTATAGTAAACTATGCCAATATAACTAAGGGTTTCATGCATCTCTTGAAGAAAGACACTGTTTATATGGGATGAGCGAGCCCAAGAATCCTTCGATGCTCTTAAGAAATCCTTGGTGTGTTTTTTATTCAGGAGGACAATGAGATCCATGAGCATGTTGTCTACTATCTTAGTCAAAACTTAGTCGGCCTTGAACTTAAGTACTCTCACGTTGAGAAGCTAGCCTTGGCTACCTACACGTGGTTCAAATATTACAACACTATATATTGCTTTGAAAAACTATCGTAGTTGTTGATGTCAATCCATTTCAATACATCCTTACTAGGCGTATCATAGGGGGAAAATATAATAAGTGGATTGTCATTTTCCAAGAGTTTGAGCTTGATTTTGCTTCGGCGAAATCTAAGAAATCGCTAGTTTTTTCCGAGTTGATATCAGACTTCCCTCGATTGGATGAGGATGTCATTCATGTCGATTTATTTGCGGATGAAAATATTTTTCTTATCTCATCATCAAACCCCTGGTATGGAGACATTTTGATCTATCTTCAAATATCTCATCATCAAACCCCTGGTATGGAGACATTTTGATCTATCTTCAAATCTTGAAGTTCCCTTAGCATCTGTCGAGAGACGATCAACGACGCATACGACATCAAGCTAAAAAATACCTTGTCATCGACGACACTTTGTATCATCGAGGTGTAGATAATATATTATGTCGTTGCTTGACCCACGAAGAATATGGTTCCATTATTAATTACTGTCACAGTGGGGCTTGTGGTCGTCATCTATCTGGGCTTGCGAAAACCCAACAAATATTACGAGCTAGTTATTTTTGGCTGACAATTTTTAAAGATTGTGTCGAAGCGGTCAAGAAGCGTCACCCCTTCCAGGTGTTCACTCAAAACATGCTCTCACATATATCCCCTCTTCACCCAATGATCACCGTCGATCCCTTCACCAAGTGGGGGGTGTGTTTTATGGACTTTAACCCAGCTTTGGTTGGGCAACATCAACATATCATTGTGGTCATAGACTATTTCAATAAATGGGAAGAGGCCATGCCTACTATT
>CBVK0103589771.1:0-11675 GCA_900067695.1 Picea abies | reverse complement strand
CCTGCAATGCCAACCAAACTTCCTTCAGACATTCCAAAGTTTGAAGGGAAGACGGGGGATGACCCCGCCAATCATGTCATGACCTTCCACCTATGGTGCTCTTCCAACAGCATTATGGAAGACTCTGTCAGATTACGTCTTTTCCAACGCACACTTACCGACCCATCGGCCAAATGGTATGTTGAAGAAAAATCAAGGTCACACTCGACCTTTGAATCCTTAGCCAAAGCCTTTTTGACTTTCTTCCAACTACCCATCCGACATGACAATGGACTTGAACTACTATCCAATTTCAAACAGTCCTCAGCCACTCACATTGCCGACCACATTCATGAGTGGCGTAGGCGACGTAGTTTATGCAAAGCAGAAACCACCAAGCAGCAATGTCTTGACTGGTTTCTCAGATCGCTTGTCGCTCTCCTCGGAAAAGATGTAGCTTCCACCTTCCCACAATCCGAAGAACAAGACATCAGTAAAGCCGAACAATATGACCTCATCTACGCACAATCAGGATACTTGTACACAGTACTCCCTGACCTTCCCAAACCTGTGCCATTCGGCCAGGACAAACCCGGGATGTCTCATTCTGCAGACGGACTAATAGGTGCTACCATGCATAATAGTCCACAAACCCAATCACCACCGATGTATGGAACCCCTCAATACCCACCAGCATATGGGGGCACTTCTTATTACCCCCCACCCCCTTACCAATAGCCATACCCTGTTGCTACACCTCCACCCATTAGTGGCCCACCACCAAGAACTCCCATACATCCACCTCTTCCAAATACAAGTGGTCCCCCCTCCACATCACCATATAGTACTAGCGAAAGCACCACGCCTTCCTATGTGCCTTATGGAGCCGCACCACCACAAAATCCATATTTCCCATTTTTCGGACCTCCAAAACCTATGGCTCCCCCACACCATAATGCATGGGTGAATTGTGTTCAACCTTCTGCTACTCAACAGTACCAGAACTTTGAACAATTAAACACAGCCAACCCATCTCAACCATCGAACAATAACCGGAGGAAAGGACAAAATAGGAACACCAACAACCCCAACCAAGGCGGGAATCAACGCCCACAGCAACAACCCACTGGAGGCAACCCGAATCAAGGGAACCAAAACCCCCAGGGAGGTAACAACAACAAATGCCAAGGACGGAATACAGTTAAAACCATTCACCCTTGTGCTCTATGTGGAGTATATGGTCATTACACTCACCATTGCCCACAGATCGCGGATTTCAAGAGGTTGAAAGACTCTGGGAGTATTCCCCCTTCTCCTACGCAACCTACCCCACAGCAGGCACAACCACAATATGCACAACAACCTCCTCCCGCTGTGTTGCAAAATCCTATTCCACATCAAGGTGTCATCAACACCCAACAGGATACACAACACCCCCCACCTCAAGTGGGCCAATACCACAATCCTAATAACCCTGCAGAGCGAACAATTCTTCTTACCAGCGAGGAGGAAATCCTGCTGCAAACACGTAATCGCCAGTACCCTGCATCAGCTGAGTCCACTCCTACATCTGTGGACACAAACCCTACACCGACGAGACCTCCTTTGATGATCCCTCGCCCGCCCACCGAACCGCCATTGCGCATCCCTCGCATCCCATTGCGTAGGAATGTCCACAACCCACAAGCTCGGGACACACATAACTATAGCTTGGTAGATGACTTAGCACAATCCCCCGCCTTGGAAGTCCTCTAGACATGTCCAACACAACGAAAATCACTCCTTTCCGCCATGGGGGCAGTCGATCCTGCAGATACTCGACTAATCACCTTTGACCTTGATAGTTGCGAACCGCGTCTTCCCGCCGCAGTTGCAATTCAAATACCGATCAAAATACGGAACATCACCATACATCGATGTATCATCGATGAAGGGGCATCCACATGCATCATGTCCAAAACAATATGGCAGAAACTTGGTTCCCCGGAACTCTTACCCTCCGCCATCACATTACGAGCCTATGACGAAAGACCATCATCTCCTGAAGGGATTTTTCAAAATGTCCCCGTAGAACTTGGGGGAAAAACCATTCTCATCGACATTGAAGTTATCGACGCTCAACTCGATTACAATATCTTGCTTGGCCGTACTTACATGTATGCCATGAAGGCCGTAGCATCATCCATCTTTCGGACAATTATGTTCCCCCATAACGGGAAGATAGTAACCATTGACCAAGTTACACATTACGAGCCAAACCCATCAACCAGTCTCGATAACATCCTTCCATTTATTCATACAAACCAAGATGTATATCCACTCGTTGAGATGGGTCCTGGAATTTTTAAAGATCCATCCTTGTTAGGAACATACCACGGAGCACCACCACTCCTTCCCCCTAGCCACGTATGCGTCATTTCCACTAAAAAAAAAATTCAGGAGAATACTCATCCTCCTCAGTAGGCTTCACTCATCCCTGACGTCTCACCAGTCGCAGCACCACTCCCATAGGAGCCTCCTACAAATTCGTTGACCCCCGCCGTCCATGAATCCACACCCCTTCAAGGGCCCAATCCCATTTGGGAGACAGTTCCCCAACCCCTCACTCAAATTCCCTTCTTTTTCCCACCCCCCGGTATAGAAGCTTTCCAGGTAGCAGCAACGCTCACACTTCCCAATATGGTGTTAGCAATCCCAGTGTGGTACTTACATCCACCTGAGATGGTCCCTCGCCCACAAGCAGGACTCCCCATGACGATTCCTGTCCTCACCCCCACTACCCTCAACACCCCTATACTCCCTACTCCCCCTGCTACAGCTGGGGGCAGGAAAGCGAAGAAGGAACCCACAACTCCACGTCCTCCACGCATCCCACCACCTTGCACGTTGTGCAATAAGGAGGGCCACCAAACCAATAATTGCCCATCACTACCAGAGCTACGGAATTTAATTCCCCCCAACCCAACCCTCACACCACTCACTACCACGGCTACCACTCAACCTTCCAGTAGTAAAGAGTTGAAGACCAAATTCGCGTGTGCCATTTGTTCCGAGTATGGCCATTACACTCATCATTGTCCATCACTGCCTCACTTCAGGCAGGCATTAGACATCGTAAGCCACGACTTTCAAAACAACCCACGACCTGTGACATCGTCTACAACACCTATCACTGACATTCGCTATGTCACTACTTCCGTCAATGAACGCATGAGATGCCCTTGCTCTCTTTGCGAGTCCCTGGCTCATTTCACATATCAGTGCCCGATGATCGTCGAATATCGGCGCCGTCAGTTGGCCCTGCGGCACCAACCCGCAACAGAGGTAATTAACCTCACTTCATCCCTGGCGGATCTTCACATCATTTCTCCCGAGCCCGAGGCACTCCCAATGCCTCCATGGTTCTTAGATGACGTAGCTGAGGATTTACCCCATAATCCACCTAACTCTCCTACCCATCCTTCTATGGAGATTCTACACCCAACCACCGCGGGTACTCCTCAGTCTTTCAATATCTGGTTTATGTCGAGTGAACCCTCACCCGCTTCCAGCATTACCCCCTCTGTTCCTTCAGCAGGGGGCAACCACACTGTGACTGAGACCACTCCTCATGACCCATTATATTCCAGTCATTTCCAATGTGACGAAGAAATATTGGAAGAGTTGCAATGCCCAGACTCTCCCTGGGACGCACTACATCATCGTGCACCCTTCCTTCCATAGAAAGCTCTCATGCCTCCTAGCCACAATCCTATTTTTGCGGTCGAAAACAAAGACTTTATACCCTCAGGAACGGTTGATTGGTTCAAAAACCCCATCCCTGCACCTGATGCTTTCAAAGAAGGTAACTTGGCTAACATTTCCCCCACCATCAAAATCGACATTTCCATTAAACCAGGAACATTTCCATTAAACCAGGAATCGTCGAAGAAATCATCATTGGAGCAGTTTGTACTCCTGTGGAAATCACTGCATACAAAGCCCTCTTCCAAGAATTTCAGGATATATTCGCCTGGTCATACACAGAGATGCCTGGCCTAGACCCATCTATTGTCGAACATCGCATCGACACCTAGCCGGACATCACACCCGTTCGCCAGAAACAACGACCGCTTCACCCAGCCAAGGCCTCGGCTATCAAAGCTGAAGTTGACAAATTACGTACAACCGGATTTATATATCCTATCGCTTACACTTCGTGGGTTTCCAACCCTGTACCCGCCGACAAAAAACAGGGCACTATTCGCGTCTTCACCGACTTTCGCGATCTCAACAACGCTTGTCCAAAAGACAATTTCCCAACGCCTTTTATCGATCAAATTATTGACGATTGCGCCGGCCACGAGGCTCTCTCCTTTATGGATGGATTCTCTGGCTATAACCAAATTCAAATCCACCCAGCCGATCAATACAAAACCGCATTCATTACCCCGTGGGGTACGTTTTCATATCGCGTCATGCCCTTCGGCCTTAAAAACGCCGGCGCCACTTTTCAGCGGGCTATGACATACATCTTTCATGATTTGGCTGCCATTATTCTCGCCTACCTAGACGACCTCACCGCTCGATCTAAAAAGCGTCACCAACACCTTGATGACTTACGAATCATCTTTCAACGATGTCGTCAGTATAACATTCGCTTGAACCCTCTCAAGTGTGTGTTCTGTGTCACCGTAGGGCGCCTCCTCGGTTTCATCGTTTCGCAAAGCGATATCACTGTGGACCCCCTCAAAGTCCAAGCCATCACAGAAATTCCACCTCCTCGGAATTTACGACAACTACAGAGTCTACAGGGCAAAGCCAACTTCCTCAGGCACTTTGTTCCTGATTATGCCATACGCGCACATGGTTTCCTTCGCTTACTGCGTCACGACATCCCTTTTCATTGGGACGATTATGCCCAACAGTCGTTTGATGACCTCAAAACAACACTTTCAAATGCACCTTTGATTAGTGCACCTGATTACAATCGCGACTACATTCTCTACGTATCGACATCAGCTGTATCAGTAGCCGGCATCCTCGTCCAGCTTGGAGATGACAACCATGAACACGTCATTTACTACGTCAGTAAGAATCTTTCATGACCACCCCTGAAATACAAACATGAAGAGAAACTCTCTCTTGCAGTTGTCCTCGCAGTCCAGAAATTGAGCCATTACATTCTGCTTCGCACCACCAAGGTCGTAGCTGATTCCAACCCTATGCAATATTTGCTCAGCCGTCGCCAAGTTAACGGAAAATTCGCTCGTTGGATCGTTATCCTTCAGGAATACGACCTCGAGTTCTCGACGCCCAAGAGTAAGAAGGCCCTCGTTCTCGCCGAACTTTTCACGGACCTTCCCTCTGCCACACCTAGTACACCCGTCAATACGGACTTTCCCGACGAACATCTCTTTTACATCGCTTCTGATGATCCGTGGTATGGCGACCTCCTCATCTACCTACGAACTCAAAAGTTCGGCCAACATCTATCACGAGATGATCGTCGGCGCATTCGCCACTAGGCCCCACGCTACCTCCTCATTGGCGACATCCTATATCGACGGGGCATTGACACTATTCTGCGTCGTTGCCTGACTATTGATGAGGCCGACAGAGTCTTAAACGACTGTCATAGCGGCGCTTGTGGGGGCCATCTCTCGGGCATCGCCACGGCTCAGAAAATCATCTGGGCCAGATACTTTTGGCCTACCTTGTTCCACGATTGCATCCATGCCGTGAAAAGATGTGAGCAATGTCAGCTCTATGCCAACAAAGCCCGCGCTCCCCCCGCTCTTCTGCACCCTGTCATTTCTGTCGACCCCTTTTGTAAATGGGGCATTGACTTTATGACTTGTAATCCCCCCTCCAGCAACGGTCACAAATACATTGTTGTCGCTGTGGATTACTTCACCAAATGGGATGAAGCCATGCCCACCTTCAACAATACCGCTGACACTGCAGCGCGTTTTTTCTTCAACCACATCATATCACGTTTTGGCGTACCACTCCAACTGGTTTCCGATCACGGAAAACATTTTGAGAATGAGATCTTCGTCGAACTCTCATCTCGGTTAGGCTTCTCTCACGAGTTTGCCTCACCATACTACCCTCAGTCAAACGGACAGGTCGAGGCAGTCAACAAAGTCCTCAAAACCATGTTACAGCGCATGGTAAATAAACATAAAACCAACTGGCATCATATGTTATTTTCCATGCTATGGGATTATCGAACGACAGTGAAGACCGCCATAGGATTCACACCGTTTCACTTAGTCCATGGGGTCGAGGCAACTCTTCCCATCGAGTGCGAAATCCCCACCCTTCGCATGGCCATTGAGCTTTTACCTGACACTGCTCCACTGGAGCAGCGCTTGCTGCACTTAGAGTCTCTGGATGAAGATCGTCGATCCTCATTACAGAATAACGAGGCAGCTAAAAAATGATCCAAGGCTACCTTCGATCGCCATGTCAACCTTCGCTCATTTCGCGAAGGCGACCTTGTCCTAGCTTATGATATCGCTCATGATACCTTTGGCCACGGAAAATTCGAGTCACTTTGGCATGGCCCGTACATCATACAACATTGCCTCACCAAAGGCGCCTACATCTTGGCCTCCCCCGAGGGCCTCACGCTCAAAGAACCTGTCAACGGGTTATACCTCAAGAAATTTTATGCTTAAAACGTAGTCACAAACTACTGTAGGATAGTTTTTCTTCTTTAGCATTTTTAATCTTTTTTGACCCTACATCTAAACTATCCTTTGTGCTATTAACAGATGAATCCTCCACCAGCATACCACATTGGTTACGCCGACGGTGCCAGCCGTTGGACACAAAATCTCGCTTCGGCTGCTTGGGCTCTCTACACCCCTTCACATGAAATGCTACATTCCAGCGGCATCTGTTTAGGGCCAGCAACCAATAACCAAGCCGAATACACTTCTGTAATTGGCCTCTTGATCGACGCCTAGCATCATCATATTCGTCACCTTAGCATTTTTCTCGACTCCCAACTAGTCGTTCTCCAGCTCAACAATGAGTACCGTGTATGCGATCCATGCCTCTTTCGCAAATACCTGTAGGTTAGATTATTGACTTGAAATTTTGATTCCATTACATTTACACATATTCCAAGAGAATTGAATCAAATAACAGATAACATAGCTAACATGGTGCTAGACTGGCATATATCACATCAAGCTACACATACATAACCATCTCATACCTCCTGTCACAACATATAGATAGCATCAACATCATCAACATCAAAACAAAACACACATATAACACATTTGGATCTCAAAATATGTCTACTCATGTATATATATAACACCCGAATGTTTACATACAAAAAGATACATCGGCCTGCAGGCTCATGCCACATCATGGTACAAAACTTGGCTCACCAGCCTAATCAAAATCAGTATACAAAATACATCAGGGGGCCTCTAAGGCACCCCCAGCTGCCCCTCCCTCAGGAGGCGGTGGTGGCCCACCGCCACCTGCCCTAGGCGGTGGTGGTGGCGCATCTGCAGGACCACCTTGCCCAGGCGGCAGGCGTCCACTAGTCATAGCAGCAAGCACAGGTGCTTGCCGCATAATCGACCGCCATGGTGGCGGTAGCCCAATGCACTGCTCCAGGAACTCCTCGTCCTGGATCTGAGTCCACATGTCCTTAGGCACGTCTCGGAATACCGTCTCAAAGCGACGGACTAGATCCTCATTTGCGCCGGCTGCAGTTGGAGGAGCCTGCGATGGCCCCGCACCAGGGTCATCCCAGCGGCGCCTCTACGCCGGTCTCTCAGCTCCTACAGGTCCCCCAGCAACCGCATCCCTCGGACGCCTCGCACCCCATGGCGGTCTCTCCTGCTCTCGCAGCACTGGTGCCCGGACCACGTCCACCTCCCGCCCGCGAGGTGCCACATCTGCACAAGCACCAAACAAGCACCAAACAACGATATCAGTGTCTATACATCAAAACATATGCACTAGAATATCAACAGCATACTATAAATCACCAAAACATAACCACATCACATACCTCTGTCATTAAATGCCTCCCCAGGAGGCAGTACCATATCGGGGTCCCCCCGAAAGTCCACCCCCGCATAAGGAAACCGTAGTATGACCTGCGGCGTCTGCCGCCATATCTGCGCGGCCTCCTCCGAGAAATAGTGGCCCCCTTCGCCACCACCGTGGAGAACCAAAATCTCGGACCACCGCCTCAGACGCGGGTGTCGCACAGCTGGTACCTCCAGTACCACCCTCGGCCGCAACGCTGGCACCCTCTCTAAGAAAAAGGCCACCAGGATGGAGCCGAATGCAAACTCTCCCCTGCCCGCCGACCGACATCGGTCCAGCTGCGCAACCATCCGCGCATGGAGAGCTAACCCCCAGGCAAACCGCTCACGGCCCACCACCACTCTCTCCATCAACATCAACTCCCCACCACTAACTCGGTGGGGCACAGTAGACCCAAAAATCCGCACTATCATCGCTGCCACGCAACGATGAAGAAACACATCTAGCGCATTAATGCGCACAGCCGACCCAGTCATATAATGCCCGCCTGAGAAGAATCGCCCGGCGACCTCTGCCAGCTCAGTCTCTCTCGGCAGCACAGGAGCTGCCGGCAACGGTGTTCCCCGAAAGGGGAGCCCAGTCAAGAAATAGACGTCCTCCTCAGCAGTGAAGGCCACTCGCTCTCCTCGCACGAGGAAGCAGTGCTGCCGAGGGCTCCACATCTCAATAAGAAATTGGAGCAAGTGCTCCTGGGCCCGTAGCAGTGGGCACTCAAAAAACTTTAGCAGCCCACTGGCTGCCAAAGTCGCTCGCACTACCAGCCTCGCCTCGGCCACCTCCTCTCGCAGCGACTCCCAGTCTCGCTCGCGCCACCTCATGTCCATACTCGCTGCTAGCTACCTGCACACAACCCAGAGACCTGTATTAGCTTAGGCACTTATTCAAAACATCAAAATAAGCTAAGTTTTTACCCAGAAACCTTGCCTCAAAGGCGCGGTTTTACTTCCCACAGGCGCGCACCCATGCGCACCTGTTCGCCATACAGGTGCGCATGAGAGCGCGCCTGCTCACAGCACAGGCGCGCTCAAGAGAGGAATTCATTTGGAATGAGTAATTAGGGGTAATTATTGCACTCATTACCCCTAATTACGCCTAATTACCCCTAATTACTCATGGATATCCTCTAATTACCCCTAGGCATGGGGCTAACATAGCCTAATTATATGCCCTAACCATGATTAAAATTATTGTCAGGAATTCATTTTGACAAGGATGGAGAATGATTTTAAGAAATGTATATGTATAAAACACACATGTTGGAATTATAACATGCACACCTTATTAAACATTTCATGGGAAGAAATGTTGTTTTTCAATATGCAAGGATGGTGTTTACATAAGATGCATTAACATTTTTTAGACATTGCAAACCTACATATCGGTTGATGTCGCTACTTTAGTTTTAGGTTCAACATAACAACATGGTGGTTTAGATTGCAAGAATCAAAATGAATCTTTTTTTTTTGCAAAATCTTTGACAATTTTTTCAATATGCTAAACATAACAATATTTCTTGAAATTTTATAAGATTATAGATTTTAGTCTATAGATTCCAAATTTATAATTTTTTTAAAGACATTATTAATTCCAATTTTAAATCTTTTTTAGTAACATATACATACTTCTAAAATACATATGTCTATTGTTTGAGCAATGATAGGATATTTAGAATTAATTTTACAATGAACACTATGCATCATGACATGCTCAAAAGAGTAGTATGTTCTAAAGTCATGATTAAATATTTAGAATATAAACATAACTTACTCAAATTAAGGAAGGATATGCTCTTAGTTATTGTCTCTAGTATAAGAAATGGTCACTAGAGGCTCAAAAGTGGTTGAGGTAAATATTTTAAAGTGCGTCTTAATTATTAGAATATAGAATAAGGCAATTAAATTAAATATCACTAATATCAAATTTTATATCCATATGAAGTTTAAAGATAACATCTAGAAAAAAATATGAAATCATTAATACAAGGAAGTATAATAAGATTTTATCAATCCTCATTTGGTTGGTCAAAATTACTTTTCCAATATGATGAGCTTACAAAACAAAATGAATATTGTCAAAATCATGATCTCAATAGTGAAGCTAGTTTTTGGACTAATCCAAAAACACCTTGGGATGGGAAAAATTGTGATACACATTAGGCCCAAGAAATGTTTTATCTTAACCTTCTCTTCTTTAATATAACTAAGATAATTCAACAACTCTAATTTTTTTTTCTCATATTCTTCCATGGTCATATTCCCCAACTTGAATTCAAATAACTCATGCATCTTCTTGTCATAATATTTCTTAGAAAGGAACTGATAATGAAGATGCTTCTTGAACTACTTCCAATAAATTGTCTCCTCATTGATATGCTTAACTTGCTTTAGTTGGTCCCACCAAATGGGAGCTTTTCCTTGTGAATTATATATAGTAATTCTATCTTCCATATTGGATGAAAACTGAAAAGATTTCCTTATTCCCAAAAACTAGGCTTCAACATTTTCTCCCTTCTTGTTTTCAACATCAAAAGTTGGTGGATTAATAGTCCTAAGTTATCCTTGAAAATTACCTTGCACATGTCTTCTTATTTGGTGTCCAACTAGGGACACCTTTGGACTACTCATTGACTCTTCAAAAGTATAAAACTCCTCCATTTAGTGATACTTTTGATCTCTTATAGATTCTCTTGAATGTGTGGATCTTCCTCGAGACTCTATTTTTGGGTGATCTCTCCTTTCTTCTACATACTTTGAACCTAGTCTATTACTCATTTTCCTTTGCAAATGATTAAACTTCACATTAGTTGAGTGTTCAACTAATTTTTCTTCACCCGAGCCCTTAACATTCTCTCATTATCGTCTCTATAGATTTGTACCTCCATATTTAGGATCCTCATCATTTATAGCATCTCTAATGGATCAATTATTTCTCTCTTCCCATTAGAATCTATATCCTAATTTCCTATATTGATGTTCAGACCTCTAACCTCTTCTTCATGACTATAAGGATTCTACCCTTCTTCCATTTTCCTTCTTTAGAGAGTTTTTGACCTCTTAATTGTATTTGATGAAATGTTGAATATGAAAGGTGTTCACACAATCAAATTTTTAGATATATTTCATTTCTATAATTCTACAATTTTTTTCTTTTATATATGCATTTTGGAAACTACCCATTTTGACAATTTTTGTCAAATCAAGGCTACATGCCCCTTTTTCTATCCAATTTTTGGAAAGATTTGAAGTTATTCAAAATATAAATATTCAGATTTATTGTTATATGGAATAGAATTCCAATGATTATAACCTTTTTTAGTTATGAGCTTGGAGATAGAAGTTACAACACTCTAAAGTTGCCATTTTTTCCCCAATTTTTGCACTTTTTTTTTGGTGCATTCAATGTTAGAGACCAACTTCTGCCACATGTAGAAGAAAACCAGTGAGAACTAGAGAACATTTTGTATTAGGTGTAGAAAAAACTTTTGATTATGAATTCCTTTAAACCTTTATTTTGGTGAAAATCTTGTATCTTTCAATTGAAGCAATTTTGGTGAAAACTATTATCTTTCAAACAAAGCAAAACTAGAAAATTTTCAATAAGAAAAACTTGTCTAGGTGAGATCGGAAGAG